>CAUYRT010080178.1:0-32328 GCA_963574885.1 Lepilemur ruficaudatus | reverse complement strand
TTCCTACTCATCTATTTTTAAAGATTATATTAATAATCATTTAATTGTACACTTAAAATGGAATACAGGCATGATATGTATATTAAGAAGTATTCATTATGATGCTTTAGCATATAATCTTCCAGAGATATTTCAGTATATGTATAGATGTAATATAGAAGATAACAGTGTATATTCATAAAACTGGAATTATATGCTCAGTTGGGAAATTACTTTTGTACTCAGTGACCCATGTACATCTTTTTATAACAATAAATATTTGGAAAAAAATTTTTAAAAAATTAAAAAAATAAATAAAAAAACATTATTGAGTTTATGGGCAATCAACCTCAATCTTGGTGAAAAAAAAATTTAATTATGTCTCTAGATGCCCAAAAGGACTAGACTATTAAAGAAAGGTACAAGTTGAACTGCTTAGACTCCATATCGATCTGTCCAGTCATCAATGCTCTACAATTGTTACCTGGAAAATGCCTATATTTAGCCTAGAGGCAAAATTTTCTTCCTTAATATTTTCCAAAATAAAATTCGCTTTTACAATAATAAGAGGGAATGGTCTAAACTAGAGACTATCCAGGAAAGAACGATCACAATGGTGGGATACCCACAGCAATGTTAAGTTTTGGTGGATGGTTCTTGACACACAGACACTGAGGGATATTTTCAAGGATCTGAAAGATAATTTTTAAAAAGCTGGATAATATGTATATTTGGATGTTCCCATTAGTCGGAGAAAAGCCAGTGGCTGGAAATTAGAGAGGGGCACATTTCAGTTCAAACTAAGGAAGAAGTTGATAGTTACATGAGCTGTTGGACAAGAGAATCAGCTGCCTTTTGAAGTAGTGAGTACCCTCTCACTAAAAGTGTTTAAACAGACATTCTTCATGATGTTACAGATATAATTTAAACACAGAGTAAGAAATGCAGCAAAATCAAATTGAAGTAGGTCCCGTATTCCCAACTGATGTTCATTTCATCCTTACTCTTTAAAGCAGCCTTCCTATATAACCATATTTGGTGAAAGTCTGATAATTCTTCAATATCTACCTAAAGGCTACCTGATTGATAAAGAATGTCCTACAAACCAAACACATGAGTTTTCTTTTTCAGTCCTACTACTTCTCTGGTAGGAATTATCACACCATGCATTAGAGGTGTTGTGTAATCACAGATCCGCTGTCAGACTCTATATTCTGATTGCCAGGTTTACTTACACCTGTGAGATCTCTAAATCTCACAGATGCTCAGCAAACATTTACTAAATCAGCAGATAAATTAACACTATGAACCAGAAGACAGCCTTTCTACCTATACAAAAATAACACTTAAAAGGAGTCTTATTTTGCCTCATTTTTAGAGATTTCAAAAGATTTTCATTTGAAAAGTGATATAATCTTATAACTATCTAGGGGTTTTCTAAGTACTGTATTCACTTTCTACTGCTGTTACAACAAATTATCACAAATTTAGTGGCTTACATAACACAAATATAGTATCTTAAGTTTCTATAGATCAGAAGTCTGGGGTGGGTCTCACTGGACTAAAATCAAGGGGTCATCATGGCTGTATTTATTTTAGGAGGTCTCCAGGAAGAAACCATTTTCCTGCTCATTCACGTTGACAGCAGAATTCAGTTTCTTGTGGTCGTAGGGCTGAGGACCCCATTTTCTTGCCGGTTATAATTTGAGAGCTGTTCCTAGCTTCTAGAGGCTGGTACATTTTTTGGCTAATGGTTCTCTTCCTTTACCCTCAGAGCCAAAAATAGTAGGTCCAAGTCTTTCTCAAGTCACGTCTCTATGATTCAATCATCTACCTCCCTCTTCATCTGTTAAGAGTTTATGTGATTAGATTGGTTCTACCCAGATAATCTGCGATAATATCCCTCACTTGACGTCAGCTGATTAGCAACCGTCATTCCACCTGAAACCTATTTTCCCTTTCCCATATCCACAGGTACCAGGAATTAGGACATCATGGACATCTGTGGGAGACAATTATTCTGCCTAATTAAAAAAAAAAAAAAAGAAACAAAGAAATTAATCTTTCCTTACCTTATTTTCAAAAATTTAAAAAGATGCCATGAGTGATTCAACTGTATAAATCTCTAGAGTTTGTCACTTAAGTATCAATCATGCTATTTACTAAAATAAAATCTGGTTACATATTTTCATTATCTCCTGAAATAGAATAAATTTTGAATTACTGTAATTTCCTCAATGGCCCAGGATCATGTGGAAAACCTTAAGTTAACTATCTCTTCTAACTCACTTCAATTTTCCTAGAAAAATGGATAATCTTTGCAATATTATTAATAACACTTGCTTTCAGTTAATATGAAGCTGATAAGCTTTAAACTGTGGTCATGAAAGCGATTCTCATTTTTTTGCTGTGGAGTAATGTTCATGGGCTTTGTGTCAACTAGTTTGCTTGATGTTTTGATGTCTTGTGTGTTTGTTTGGTCTCTTTGTTACTAACTAGAAGATTGAGTTTGCTGTTTTACTTTTATTCATTATATATTGCAGTTACCTGAAGATCCTATCAACAAAGTGAAATGAACCTAGAGATAATATAGATTTTGTAGAGTGGTCAGAAACTAATCAATTGAAGCAAGGCAATCTTCAGTGAAGAAATACAGACAAATACTTCAAAAAATACATCACATAGCTCAATATATAGTCTCATTTTAGGTAGTTTCTTAGTAAGTCTTCAGGTTAGGTAATGTCCTAACCTGCAGATAAAGTTTTAAAAATCTTTGGAATAATTTGTTTTCATTTGTTTTGGCTTATTATGTACACCATATTGCAAAAGATTTTTCTAACTTCTGTGGTCACAAAGTTGAGAAGCACAAACTTGGTGTTGTCCAGGGAGAAGTATTAATGAATTTCTGTTAGCCAGGCATTTATGTCTCACTAAAATCTTGACATTGTTAAGCTAGTCTTTACTAAACTTTTATGTCCCAAACATATTTTTAAGCATGCTATATTTATTAATTACTGAATCCTTACTATTTTATTATAAACCCAATTTACAGATGGGAAGTAAGCCAGGGTTAGTTTCAGAAACTCATCAAAAGTCACACAGTCTTTAAATGGCAGATTAAAGATTTTAGTGATGTAGTATGATTCCAGAGGTCTCTTAACCTCTATGAAGCATGTTCTTTTACTATTTTAACCATCATTTTACAAATGATAAAACAATGGCCAAATGCAGTTTAAAAAAAAAGTGGATCCAGATCTCATAATTGGTAGATGACAGAGCTTGGGATCAAGCTTAAACCTATTTGCCTCCAAGAAAATGTTCTTTCCACTGTCACCATATATCCAGAGGTAGAGATAGATTAATACTTCAATAACAATAAGGCAAGGAAAGAGAAATATACATGTCATGAAATAAGTCTAAATCTTCTCTAAACCACAATGAATTACAATGGCATCATTATAAAATGTTTTCAACCAAAAATGTGGGTCATATTCGGCATTGGGATGTCTACATGATCCCCTTTGTCATATTTCATTGCATCAATAAACGATTTAGACAGACAGTTTGTTTATGTTTGAGTCTGAGCTGACCGATTCTGAAATGTCTGCTGAATGTTTTACCATGCTACTAGAGTCACTGCTCATCACTTGAGGTGTGGTTTCTAAAGATGTTTTTCTTCCTCCTCTCATTACATATTTAAAATTAGAAGAGATAATGTTTCCAATACAAATTTGAACTATATGTCTGTTTTTCTTTTCTGCTTCAAAGATCAAATTTGATTGACTTAACAAAGCCAAACTGGATCTCAAAAGCAATTTTCTATCAAGAAGAAGAAACAGGAATACAGTTTACCTCTCTGAAAAGCAGAATTAGAATTGATATAAAATGATCTGTGGTTTCATATGCCTGAAAAGTTGACAAAGTATAAATAAGAATGTCCATAATCTAAAAATCTACATGGAAGAGTCATTCAAAATGAGATTTGAGGAAGTAAAGACAATATTAAAACATACTCCCACAAGTGGTATTCTATATCCACTAATGTTATTACTCTCTCAGGGTGAAACCTCCTGTTCAAAATACTAAGACATGATTAAGAAGCTTGGACATAAAAAAAAAAAAAAGAAGCTTGGACATTAAAGAGATTAGAATTATAATTGTTTTCTTTGTATACTTAGGTTAACCACATGGATTTTATTTTAATTAATTAAAATACCATGAAAACCAAACATTTAAAATCCATCTAACTCACTTCCCCTAATCTGCATCATAAAAGAATTAGTATGAATAAGAATTCTAAAGTCATTTGTGAAGTCATTTATAACCTTTATGTATTTCCTATTCTCCTGATTAAATTACATGTCTGAGTGATTCTTAATTATATTTTGCCAAATGATTTGAAAGCTTTCTATCTTAAGGTCTGTTAGTAAACAAATGAAAGTGAAAAAATAGAATATGTCCAATATAATTCATATAATGTAAAAGCTTCATCACTGTACAGGCATCCTAGTGCAAATGGTTACTACTAATAAAGTCAACTTCAGCAAGAGCTGTCTTGGCAAATGGAAGGCTCACGAAAGATTTATTGTAGACATCTCCTTGAAATTTATGCTCCATACAGATTATCTTCTATTAACTGGTGAGCTTGAACCTTGAAAGGAGTTTCAAGTTTCAGATAAGTAACACACATCACTGAACATTACGTCTGCCACCTGGTAATGGATAATATAAATACAGCACATTTATTCAGCAGGGAAGGGAAACTGCTTCTATAGCCAATTCTCAATTATTCGGAGTAATGGGGGAAAACCTCTGAGTGGTTATCCATAAATACAGATAATTGGTAGAATATGTAAATTAGGTCCCATCTCACAATGTTTATGAACATTTTGGCTGAATAGTGATAAAAACAGAAATGAAGAAATATTAAAGCACTGTAATTATTATGAAGTATTTGACAGATTCACTGTTGCTTGGTTTTCCTCCCAACTCTCAGACTTTTCCTCTTCCATCTCCCCCTTGTCCACTCTCAAAAGGCACCTATCCCCCTGGGTTCTACATTCAGCTTTCTCCTTTTTTATATATAAACAAATTCTTTCTGGTTCATCTCACCAATATCATGGCTACAGATAGCAAGATGCTTAATACATGCTGGTCGAGTAAACAAGCTGCGAAGATACTCTTTCTCATGCTGTTTCAACTGAATTAAATATTTAATGCGTAGTGGATGAGGTTGTCTAACTTACATTAACTGCAGAGTTTTGTTTTAATGCAGATACTTAATCCATTCTCACATCTCAGGCATTAAAACCTTGAGGGCGATTGGGACAGAAAAACATGACATTTTCATTAAAAAGAAACAACTAAGTAACCAAACACACAAACACACAAGGTAACCCACGAGAGAAGTTAAAGAAACAATGCAGTAGGCATGATTTCTGTATAAGTGGATATTTCTCAGATTCTTTAAAATCACATATGTGAATAAATTCTGTCCATGTTACTTATTCCAAATGGCAGCTGTTACTGTGACAGAGCCACGCTCCAGCCTCATCCTCACACTTGGCCAGCTGTAACCAGCACATAGCTGTTGCATGGATCTCAAGGTGGGTACATTTATTGAACCTTAAGAGCCGGCAGGGCCAGTTTGGGCATCATAAGATGTGCATCAGTCAGTGTTAACCTAACAAATTTTTTTTTCATAAGAACTCACTCTATGTCAGGCACTATAATATCAGATATATTGTTGAATACTCCTAACTACTTAGCTGATAGCATTTTCCAAAAGGACTTTTGACATTTGAAAATGACTAAGACAGTTTTTCCTAGAGCAACATTCTCATCATCTGCACAACGAATTAATTGTTTGTTTTTAATCTCCATCCCTTCCCCCAGTCTTTCAAAAATCTTTCTTAAAACTTCTTGCTACTGCTTAGAATGAAGGCCTGCATCCCTCAGATATTTTCATTAGGCCCTCCAAAATCTGGCTAAGGCATCATCTTCCACAACACCTCTTTCTCTGTGCTCAATTCTCCAGCAATAATGGATTACATTTGCATTTCTCAAAATGACCACATTCTGCTGTCTAGGCTGGTTACCTCTGCCCAGATGGCTTCCGCTGCTCTTCTGCCAACTTCCTTACTCTTTTTTCAAGCCTTGGTTTAAATCTTACGCCTATCAAACTTCAGATGGATAAATGTCACAGCTTAATGACAGGTCTTTCCCTGATGATGTGATCTCTGTGAGGTAGCCAGAAGCAGATCCCATCATGCCCCTTGGGTCTCAAAGCCTCCAGACATACCTCACTGCTCTCAGGAGAAAACCATGAGCTGAATTTGGCCTTCAAGACTCCAGGTGGTCTGCTCTCTGCCAGCCTTCCTCATGTCATGCTGATAACTTTCCATGCTGCAATTACATGAGATTTCATTCAGCATTTCAGACCTGCCCTACTTTTTCCCACATGGTATTTGTACCTTCTTCTATCTGCCTGAACCACTCTTCCCCCTGCCTTTGCCTGGTGAAGTTCTCTTCCCCTTCAGCTCTCAGCTTCGTCATGATTTCTGCAGTGATGCTACTTTTTCTAACCTTTTTCTAGACTAACCTCAGCTTGTCATTCATTAAAGATGGAATTCCATCATTGTATTTTTTCACCTAGCACAATGTGTGGCACATATTATTAGGTGCTGACTAAATAATTAGGGGAAGAATTACTGAGATGTCTCCCTATGCCCCTAGGTTTGATTGAATATCTTTCTTCTACGTTTCTCAACACTTTGTCCTATCACTTTCATTCTTATAATTCCTGGCTCATTGTCTGTCTTGAACCACTAAAATATAACTTTTGCGAGGGCAGAGGACTTAACCTGCTTTAACCACAGTGCCTTCTATAATACCTAGTATGTGAAACGCAATTTAAAAATTAAGTGAATATGAGGAACTAGGTATAAAACCATAAATAAAAGTTTCCTTATCTAGATCATTTGAATCAATTCTGCTTTAAATAATCCATTTAATTTCTCTGGTTATTAAGTCAACCATTCTGACTTTAAAAAAGTTTCCCCACCCTACCCTCACCCTATTTGCCCCAAATATCAGTTGAGGTCTGCAGAATACACTAGTACTTTCCTACAGAATATCCCTTCAAAGCATTCAATGTTCTGGGGGATGTCGAGGCAACCTCAGAATAATGTTCCTAATTTGTCATATCTGTCTTGTGTCCAAGTTTGGATCTGCTATGACATGCTTCGTTATAAAAACTCTAATAATAACTAACAATACAGAGTATCTACTAATGACTAGGTACCAAATTATTCACTTTGTATAATGTATTTCATTTAATCCTCTCCATAATCTACATGAAAAATAGTAACTTGACCAAAGTTACAGAAAGTAAGTTTTAGGGCTGGGATTCAAACCCATGCAAGTTGATGCCTTAGCCTGCATGCTTAATCACTTTCTGAACTTCCTGCCCACAATCAGGTTCCATTTGCTGCTCTTCCACACCCATTCTTCATGAATACATTTAATTGATCCCACATGTACTTGAGTTACCCCATCTCCTTCCAAGCCCCATTCATGATACGGTCATGCACGGCATAAGCATGTTTTGGTCAACAATGGAGAACATATACAACAGTGGTCTCATAAGATTATATTACCACATTTTTGTTTTACCTTTTCTTTGCAAAATCGATGTACACAAATGAGTAGCATTCCTATACACCAATAGCAATCAGGCTGAGAGTCAAATCAAAGACTCAATACCATTCACAATAGCTACAAAGAAAATAAAATACCTAGGAACATACTTAACCAAAGAGGTGACAGATCTCTACAAAGAGAACTATGAAGCACTGAAGAAAGAAATCGCCGATGATGTAAACAAATGGACAAACATAGCATGCTCATGGATCGGTACGATCAACATTGTTAAAATGTCCATACTACCCAAAGTGATTTACAGATTCAATGCAATCCTTATCAAAATACCAATATTATATTTCTAAGATATGTTTAGATACAGAAATATCATGAACAAGTTGTGCAGGTTTGTTGCTATGGACAATGACTATATAGCTTAAGCTAAACCATCTAGATTTGTATAAATATCTGCTTTGATGTTTGCATGAGGCCAAAATTGCCTGGTGGCACATTTCTCAAAATTCATTGCCCTCCTTAAATGACTCATGACTGTACTCCTCTTCCTTGTTTCCTTCACACCCCATAAGTACATAGAACTGTTTCTTAAGCCCACAAAACTTGGAAAAATCTCACTTCGTAGTTTTCAATTGCCCCATTGTAAAAGAAGCTATTGGTTCCCTGCACATACTTCTTGTTACTCACCATTTCTGTACATGTCCATAGTAACCAATTGCAAGCATCTGTGGTTTTATATCAGGAGATTTCTTCTTATGGCAGGGAGGATGTGCCCAGGAGTATCACCCACCAGAGTAGCCCAAACAAGAGCTAGTATTTGGAGGATAAACAGCCCCGCTTCCTTCACTCTCAGGTGGATCAACTTGGAAGCACAAGCTTATTCTAGATTGTCCCCTAGAGCTGCAGCTGCGGCTCCCAACCCCTGGATGAGGACTGATACTGGGCTGCAGAGCCCCCACCACCCCTGTTCCCCGATCAGTGGAAAAATTGTCTTCCATGAAACTTGGGTGGGGAAGGCATCGCACAGCAGGAGGGGAGTGGCAGGCAAGCTCCTTCTGCATCCACAGCAGCTCCCCATCACTCACATCACTGCCTGAGCTCTGCCTCTCCATCTCCCCCACCCCCACACCCGGCCATGTCCGTGGAAAAATTGTTTTCCACGAAACCGGTCCCTGGTGCCAAAAAGGTTGGGGACGGCTGCAGAGTTCTCCAGTGGGAATGAACCTCAACTCCCCCAACAGTAAGGGATCATTAACATCCCCTTCATTGACCTCTTTCATTCCTCTCTAGCTCACTTCCCCATCCCCTTACTGATGCTTCGTAGGATCACCTTTCAAATTTACTATTTGCATTAAACTACTTATTTTCTAGAGCTTTTTGGGCAATTCTTTGTAAGATCAGCTTACATTCTTGGAGCTTCATCCTTCTGTTTTCCTTCAACTCCAGAAGCCTAACTTCAACAAGGCTTGGATGGAATTTATGATATCTGTTCAGTAAGTTCCCACAGAGGGTCTCAATTTTACTTGTACATTTTAACAGAATATTTTCTAACTTTTCCTAATTTCTTCTCCTATAGCTTCTATTTTTCTTTTTCACCCACCATGCCATGCAGTCATGATGGCTGGGTGGTCTGTTCCAGCCCCCTTTTGTAGAATTGGCTTTGTTGCCACTCTGACTTTTAAGTTAAATATCCTATTATCCAGCATCAGTGACCAGGTAACTGTTAGTCATGCTTGGAGTCCTTTGTGATTTCCAGAAAATTAGCCCAAGGGAAATAGTCTCTGTAAGTAAAGATTATATCCATGTGCTCCCAGCAGCTCATCAGAGGATGAGATTTAATGCTATTTCAGACTCCCATTTCAAATTCATGTTTCTAGCTTGTCATAAAAGGCATTAAAAAAAAAAGTCTGTGGGCCAGGTGTGGTGGCTCATGCCTGTAATCATAGCATTTTGGGAAGCTGGGCTGGGAGGATCATTTGAGTTCAGGAGTCTGAGACCAGCCTGAGCAAGAGCAAGACCCCCTCTCTACTAAAAATAGAAAAAAATTAGCCGGACATGTTGGTGCATGCCTGTAGTCCCAGCTACTCGGGAGGCTGAGGCAGTAGGATTGCTTGAGCCTAGGAGTTTGTGGTTGCTGTGAGCTAGGCTGACACCATGGCACTCTAGCTGGGCAACAGAGCAAGACTCTGTCTCTAAAAGCTATTAATTAATTCATTAATTTGTGACTCAAGAACTGATCTCAACTAAAATAAAATGTTTTAATGTAGTTTCCAAATTTCTAATTTCTACTTTAATATATACATTATATATATAAAAACAATAGCTCAAACTGAGTTGAAGTCAATTTGTTTAATTTGGCATCTAGATAAAATACCTGGAAATTATATTTTTTTTTTTATGGTTTAATGTTGGCTCTTCAATCTTTCATGCTGAATCTTTGTTCTTTTACAAATTATATTTCTCACTTTCTTTTCATGAGATTCCTGTTGGGCAAATATAATCTTTTCAATAGAAGATAAACATTTCACAATTCCTTGTAATAATTCTTTGTAATAATACCACTCTCATTTTCATATTCTCCAAGCCACTTAAAAAGTACCAGTTTATTAACCAAGCAATTTATCAATATTTATTCATGATGCCAATGGCAGACTTCTTGTCATAAATAATTATTGAAGTAATAAATAGTTTTATTATTAAAAGCTGATGACAAGAGCAGAGTGATTATCCTGATAAAGACTGATGACAGGTCTTCGTATGTGATGCGACACTCAGAACACTGTGCAGATTAAATCTAAGGCCTCCTGCATGGATAATAAATTGTTATTTCAGAGAATAAAATGATTGATACATTTGCTTGCTGTGGAAAAAGCATTGGGGAGAAGATTCTACTCCCTAACTTATTTAAACAGGCTATGGTGAAATTTTCTTTCCTTGTGACAAATTTAAGTTTCCAAGAAAGTGACAACTCTTTGGCACAGACATGAGCAGAGAAGCATTCCTTTTTAGAAGCTTCAACAAGTCGACTTCATTTTGGAGTACCTCTGGATATTCCCTAGCCTCAGTGGTTCCCTCAGCAGGCAGGACCTGAACTAGAGGTGGGAAGCTGGTGGGAAGTCATGACATGTGATACCATAGCTAGCTCAACAGGAAGACCAATGAAGTCTGTCAGATTACATTGGAGAAACTAACACTGCCTCTTGAACTGCCTGGCTCTGGGCATAAGTCATTGTATTGGATTTTTTTGTTTTGTTTTGTTTTGTTTCCTATTGGTTTGATCTTACCTTTTATGACAAACTAACCCTGGAGACCATCCATCTTTTGACAACCTGGGAAATGACTGTACTGAGAAGAAGTAGGGAGGAGGAAGACAGAGAGATTGAGACAGAATTGAAATTGTGTGTCCTATGCATTTTGTAAATGTTTCATTCATAACTGCTATTACTACAAATTAAAATGCAATGAAAATTATGGAAATCCTCTCAAAGGAAATACCTAAGATGTAAAATGCATTCTCTTTACATTGCTCAATCTATTTGCACAACAAAAGGTGAGGAAAAGAATGACAAATATATAATTTTAAGTGTCACCCAATAATGGCAGGGGTGAACTAAAGTCAGAGAATTATTATATTTTCCAATTTTTATTTTAAGTGAGCAATTGAAAACATCAAATATGACATATAGTCAATGATTTTGGATCAATTCTGAATGAACTGCTTATTTATGGAACACAAGTATCCACCTTTGAAGTCTGAATGTATTATCAGATGTCTTCATTCTCCTCTGTGTATGTTTAAAAATGTGAAATGAAAACAAAATTATTTTTGTGTAAATAATTTCTTTTTAGCTTTTCATTATTGAAAATGTTTTAGGATATATGAAAACATAAGTTATCTTAACTTCATATTATTGGAAAACTGTTTTTATTTTTAATAACTGTGTTTTCTGGAATGTGAGCTTGATAGGAAAAATAACTTCATAACTCAATTATTTTAGTCTGTGGTTAAAATAATGTGTAAGAAGCTGTGGATGTCTATTCCTCCTTTTTCTTACAGATATTCATTTTAAAAGTCCTTTTTGGCATTTCAATAGTGATAAAGACATTTGCATTAGTTAAAGAAAAAAGACAATTCCTTGCAATGTGATGCCTTGTAATTGACAAATCTTATATTTATAGCACAAGTAGGAATGATGGGCCCACAAAGGAGAGATTTTAGTTTCTTCTGTGGTATATGTTTAATTCTATAAGAGAGAAAATACATGACATTCAAATTCTGACAATTATTAAATTAGATTCAAATATCACTTATATGAATCCCACAGGATACATTATGCTTTTTAGGGTGGACCCCTGGCTTAAAATGTATTCACTGTATCCAAGAAATGTAAGATTATATGAAGACACAATGTATAAACAAATAGTTATTTTAGTTAACTAGATGAAGCAATGGATTATAGCTGTCTATGCATATGTCCCAGAAAGGTCAGGATGACTTAGCTCAGCTAAGCAGAACTTTCTCCCATTTAATTCAAGGGACAGTCATTGACACCACTTAATTGTCAAGCACCATGCTGGGCATTGGTAACATAGGAATTCATACCCTTCCATTGGTTCAGCAAGCATTTATTCATTGCCAATTTGCCAGACCCTAAGCTAGGTTTTGAGAACATAAAAATAGGTCTAAAAAAGCTTCTGCCCTTAAAGAGCTCTGAGACAGAAGAGACATGAAAAAAAAGAGAGTGCAAAGAAATTCTGAAATTATTGTGGCTGAGGTTTAAATAACATAAAGCAAATAAATGGAAGATCTCAATAATTATATCTGAAAGAGGAGGAGTTTCATGAAAAAGATATGATGAAGCCTTTTTTAAAGATGACTTCCTTTCCAACAGTAAATATGTGTGTGGATGTGCACATCTGGCCAAGATAGCTGGATTGCAAATAAAATAATAATAATTTAAAAAAACAGAGAAGACAATTTTATTTAACTTTAAGGAGAAAAAATTAATTTTAAGGACATTATATAAACCACAGAACTGACAACAAAACTCGAGAACTACAATAATATGTCGAGCTTATGCAATTAAATTAAATTTCAGATATTATACTGTTTCTCTGCACACCGAATCATTTAAAACAGTGAAGTAAGTGTTAGTATCACCACTGAAACTGAGGAGCAAACTGTGATTCAATGAGATGGAGAGACTTTCTCAAATTCCTGTGCTGTCTCAGTCACTGTGCATGTTCTTTACCCTACACTGTGTTGCCCACAAATAAAGTAGTTTCTACCCCTTGGAGTTTGCTGTTTTAGCCAAAGAAACAGACCCACGGAGTGTCACTCTAGCCACCATGTGGTAGATCCTACCACAGAGTGTAGGAAGCACAGAATAGGCTTCTTGAAAATGCAATCTCTCAACTACAGTGGACGTTTATCCTTATCAGCTCCTCACCTTTTGGTATTTTGGTGTCAAATATTTGATATTTGAACAGTGTTTTTTGTGTATGTTGAAAACACAACTAAATTCTAGTACAAAGGCCAAGAATGTTCAAACACTTACCTTTAACCCTGATTCTTGGGAGCCAGAGCATAAGCATGAAACCTAAATTCAACAGATGGAATATTTCTATATAAAGTATATATTCAACGGATGGTTGAAGGGAGGGAGCAGGGAAAAGATGGAAGTAACCTCACTGTCCGGTGGCAGCAGGATCAATAGCGCATGCTGGCACAGGAGGTCGTGGTGAATAGTCCTTTCCCCAAACATGGTATCGGCTGTTTGATTATTAAGCCCTCTTTCGCTCCTGCCCGTTTCCCAAGTCTTAATCTCAGGCCTTCTAGATTGTGATCTATCCTGTATGCACCTAATACATTTCACTTACTCTTAAGTTCATCAGAATCAATTATTCTCAATCAAGGCCTTGAGTAGTAAAGTGGATTTTACAATACAAAGATGTCTTATTAATTTTCCTACTCCATAAACAACTCATTTTGCCTCTGTGGTGAAAACTATTTTAAGTAATTTTTTAATAGCAACAAATACTAGCTGCGTTGTTCTTCAAAAACAATATGTTAGGCTGGGCACAGTGGCTTTTATCTGTAATCCCAGATCTTTGGGCGACTGAGGCAGGAGGATTGCTTGAGGCCAGGAGTTAAAGAGCAGCCTGGGCAACACAGCAAGACCCCATCTATAGAAAAAAAATAAAAATTAGCTGGATGTAGTGTCATACATGTGTAGTCCTAGCTACTCAGGAGGCTTAAGCAGGAGGATTGCTTGAGCCCAGGAGTTAGAGGTTGCAGTGAGCTATGATCACACCACTGCACTCCAGCCTGGGTGACAGAGAGAGAATTTGTCTCTAAAAAAATAAAAATTAAAATAGATTTTTAAAACCAATATGTGATTATAATAAAGAGGACACATCTTATTGTTTATTTGTTTGTTTTCTACTTGTTCATTCTATTTATATGGACTGAGTGCCTTTCCTGATGTTGGTACTATGCAAAAGCACAAGGAATATGATGCACAGACTCTTAACGTTTATGAGGCTGTTGATGAAGGACTCAAAATCCAGTTTCTAGCCAAGGCTTATTCAGAGGCCATAATGACAAATCATACATTTGTCATCATCTTCCTTTTAAAAGCTTCACTCTAAGCTCATCTGTACAGAGTTCTATGGTACTGAAGAATAGACCATATTCAAACACTGTAGGATGACTTGCTTTTAGAAATAATTATTGGTCTAGTTTTCATGGCCCTTACAACACTGTGATCTAGGAAAGAATAGAAAAAGTTAAGTACTTACTTTTTTTGACCTTTTCAGCAAACCTAATGAAGCTTCTTCCAAAGACAGTACCTGTATGTGGTATTTTTCTCTTATGTACAGTCATCCCATAAGTTTCTTGAAACACTCAACACTGGGGAAAATAACTCCTTGAATTTGTCACTTTTACTTCTTTTTCTTAATAAAGAATTTTGAATGTTCTTATCACAAAGAAATGATAAACATTTGAGCTGATGGATTTGCTAATTGCTCTGATTTGATCATCACATAATGTGTACATGTCACATTGTACCCCATAAATATTTACAATTATTATGTGTCAAGTTAAAATAAAATCGAACTTAAAAAAAAACTTAATACCTATTTCATTAAATAGAGTCCAGTTACTGAAAACGTATTTATGTACGGAAAAATCTGTTTCCATTAAAATATTTTGTCACTGGACCCTTGAGCAGTTTAAACACATTCAGAATAGGTTTTTACTATTATTTCAAGTGTTTCAAAAACAGTATCCACATGCAGGTGTTTTACAATGGTATAGTTCTGTGTTTTCCATTTCTGATCATCTAAACTCTATAGTCAGAAAAGGTATCTCATTTCTCCAATCTCTATCTTCATTACGCCAGGTTTGAGGGCTCAATAAATATTTACTGACTAACTGAAACACAGACACAATATACTGGCTCTGGCCAGGCGTGGTGGCTCACGCTTGTAATCCCAGCACTCTGGGAGGCCGAGGCAGGCGGATCGTTTGAGCTCAGGAGTTCAAGAACAGCCTGAGCAAGAAAGAGACCCCATCTCTACCAAAAATAGAAAAAATTAGCCGGACATGGTGGCACATGCCTGTAGTCCCAGCTACTTGGAGGCTGAGGCAGAAGGATTGCCTGAGCCCAGGAGTTTGAGGTTGCTGTGAGCTAGGCTGATGCCATGGCACTCTAGCTCAGGCAACAGAGTGAGACTCTGTCTCAAAAAAAGAAAAAAAAAATATATATATATATATATACATACATGGCCCAAAGAGGGAATGATTGCAACAATTATGGCACCACCATACTACAGAAAATTATGTAGCCACAAAAAAATAGATATGATTTAGGCCTATAGTAGCATGCTAAGAAATTCAAAAAATATTCTTATCTTTTAACCAAGTTATATTAATAGAACAGTGTGCATATTGCAATGTTGTCATTATTATTCACATAGATTATAGAGATTCCTTCGTTAGTATTTGGAAAATGTGATATATAAATTATACATTGTCGGCTGACCTAGAATACAGAGCACTGGATCCACTTTCCACTTATAACAGAAATCCAATATAACTCTAGCCAGTTCTCCAAACTCCTCTCGTGATTTCACAAGAACACCAGTGTAGTTGCTCTTGTCCTACGGCAGGGAAGAATTCATTCTTGCTCACGTTTATTTCCATGTGCAGGCGACAGATACAAGGGTCCTGAGTGCTAGAATGTGTTTTTATGAGTCAAAGAGTATTTGTCTCTTTTATGTTCCATTTCCACAGGACTCAAGTCTGCTGTTGTGGTCACAGTAAGATTTAAGGTTTGAACCTTTATGAACATCAGGGAAAGGAGAAATGGCCCTACACTTAAGAGCAGTTTTTATGTGTTGAAATCCACACGGAAGAAACCAGAGGCAAGTATAAAAAGAAGTGTAAACTTCCTACTACTATTTAATGTAAAGTAGAATGACTGGGCCAAGTTTCCCAGGTTCCAAGGAAAAGACAGAACCTCTGCCACCAAGTTAGTTTTTCAGAGAAAGGCGATAACTCAGTGTATTACTCTCAGGCAAGAGAGTACCATGTCTTTGCAGGTACCTGCTTTGTATGTAAGTATTACTTCTATTAGAGGCCAGTCCTTTTATCACACACACACCCACTCATCCCTCCTCCAAACACAGGAGCACATATATTCACACAACCACCTCCAAGGCGGCAAGTGTCAGCAGACAGCGTTTTTTCCCTGTCTTCTATTTCTGGACTCAGAATAACACAGACTCTTCATCTCTCTCTCATTGCTGATACCAGCCCAACTGATTCTATCTTTATTTCCCAGAAACAGCTAAGTAATTTTCAAGGCCCAGTACAAAATAAAAAGGCAGAGTCTCTTGTTTAGAAATTATTAAAAATTCAAGAAGAGGACAGCAAGTATGGGTCCCTTATGAGAGCAGGACCTGGTGTGACTGCACAAGACACATGTCCATGAAGCCAGCCCTGTTCTCTGCACTCATAGTGATCATTTCAGGGGCCTTTTGGCTTTTACCTGCTTATCTTATTGGAAATTGAATTATTCCTCCTTGATCTATGTACTTACTTGGGAGGGGGATGGAGATTTGCTGTTCATCATCACCCTATTCCCCTAAAAATACAAAAATCACAAAACAAAAACAGGTTGGAATGGTGGCTCATGCCTATAATTCCAGCCCTTTGAGAAGTTGAGGTGGGAGGATCACATGAGGCTAAGTACTGTAGATCAGACTGGGCAATATAGTGAGATCCCATCTCTACAAAAAATAATCAAAAAAAAAATTAGCTGGCACACACCTATAGTCCCAGATACTTGAAAGGCTGAAGCAGAAGGATCGCTTGAGCTTCAGATGTTCAAGCTTCCAGTGAGCTATAATCACATCATTGCACTCCAGCCTGGGTGACAGAGTGAGACTCTCTTAAAACAAAACAAATTAAAACAAAAACAAAAACCTGCACTTCTTATGCAAATTGTTCTCTCTTCCCAGATTTCAATATGCCACAAAGGGGGGGGGCTGGACTTTGATAAGCCAAGCAAAGGTTTCCATAATACATTTTCTCTAAGGCAGAACTCTGTCTGGCGTAAATCTGCCTAAGTGGAACCCTAAAGGCTTGTTCCAAGGTGAATTCTAAGTCTACCTCTTCAGAGAGGGCTGGTGATCTTTTTTGTTGAAAGGTCAAAGAAATGGTGTCTATAAATCTATCTTTTTAGATCTTGTAGAAGAATCTTTTATAGCTGAGATTTGGTTTTATTTCTATATTTTTTATTTTCATGGGAACTGTCTGAAAGGAAAGAGATTAACTGCAATTATCTCTGGGTGGGTGATATTTGGGAACCATTGTTATTATTGTTGTTACTATTAGTAGTTTATCTTTATTTTAATTTTTCCATGGTGTTTATGGGTCTCATTTGTTATTAGAAAAGGTAACTTCTAACATTATCAAAAAGATAATTTGTATGTTTTCAAAAAGGAATTTTATGAATGAGTATAAAAAATGTCTATGCAAGGTCAGAATATATATAAAAATTCTAACTTTATGATAATGACAATTTTACCCCACATTGAGATAGAAATCATTCGGATGCAACAAATATTGCTATTTGGCTTACACCTGCCCAGATATCCTCACATATGTAAGACAGTAGCTGTTAGCCCAGTAGAAATTGTTCCAGATGTCTCAAACAATGAGGACTATTATTTTGTGCTTTATGAATGGTCTAAATTCTGTTTTTCATTATTGCAAGGTTATGCAAAGTTGTCTTTCCAAGATTTCTGTAGACTAAACATTACTTTTGGTCATAAAAGAATTTAAGCTTCTTATATAATAACAAATCTAGGAAAAGATGATGAATGGTTGTCACTATCACAAAAATAGAGACAAACAGACATCATGAGCCTTCTGATGGAAGTTCACAGCACTATTATAACGTGTCTTGTCTGCTCACCTACCTACCTACTAGTACGTATCATTATTTCTCTGGCTCAAACTACTAGGTTTGTTAAATATCAGCACAAAAAGGCATGTGGCAAAAATTTCAAAGATAAAACCAAATTTCTTTGTGTGTGGTAGCAGGAGTGGGTAAAGCCTAGATAAAATGATATTTAACAGACATAGGAAACCAGAGGAATAAAAAGTAACGCATGCTCTGTGTTTGTTTCTTACCTGAAACAACAGAGGAAGAGAAAATACACACACAAAAATTTACTAGATAAATTTTAAAAATTAGACACTGACTAGATATTTGATGATACTAAGAAAACCTTTTTAATTGCTATAGGTGTAATAATAGTATTGTAGTTATGTTTTTAAAAAGAGTCATTGTCTTTTAAAGATACTAAAATATTTAAGAAAGAAAGCGTATGATATCTGAGTGTAAACTAAAAAAAAAAAAAAAACCTAAGCCCCTCACCACCAACTGAACAGATCCCTTCTTGGCCAAGAGGACCTCAGGAAACCTTAAGATTAAGTTCTAGACCATGACAGAAGGGGAGGTTGGATACACCTCTTTATGCCCTTTCACTTTTGGAGTTAAGCATTAATGTTAAAATAGAGAACATAACACTGACAAAACAGACTCTTTGTAGCAAAAGGATACTAAATTACAAATAGGACCTAATGCTATGCAAGGCAAAGGTTAAGCCAGACCTACAAACCATAAAATCTTGTTAAGCATTTTTAATATTATTATTAACCTAGTGGCTTACATTTCAACCTGACTTTGGCATAGCATTACATGACAGATAGCAGACCCCTTATCTCAACTCAAGCATTCCTGTCTACTGACACCAAGTCTTTGGATAAAGCTTTACTTCTTTAACTACCTTCAAATCAAAGAATGTCTGAACCCACCTATGACTTGTGACCTCCCTCACTCCCCCTTCAAAATATCCAACCTTTAGGGTGTTTTACCCTAATGTATACCCAATGTATACCTTCCATGTTTGACTTCATGATTTTAGCTGCAATTTCTGTCTCCCTCAAATGTATGAAACCAAAGAGTAACCCAACCACCTTGAGACCACTTACTGAAGGCTTCTTGGTATTATGGATCCCTGAGGCATGGTCAACTCATATTTAGCTCAGAATAAACCTGTTTAAATTATTTTTATAGAGTTTGTTTTTTTTCTGTTAACATGGGCTTGGCTTCAAAATGATTCAGTGGTACAAAGGGTTGGTAATATGAATAAACAGGATTGACAAAGAGTTGATAAACTATTGAAGTTGGTTGATGGCAAGTGAGGCTTTACTATACTGGTCATTTCACTCTCAAATATGATTGAGATTTTGCACAATAAAACATATATAATTTATATATGTACATATATACATACATATGTGTGTTAACATGTGTATATATATGCATGTGTGTGTTTATTTGTATATCTGCATCTACATCTACATCTCTGTGTGTAATCTTTCATCATCTTTGTGATGATAAGTAATGTGACTTATTGAGCATTTCCTCTGTGCTGGGTCCTGTAGGAAGTATTTTACTTGCATTGTCTTATTTAATCCCAATCAACACTCCTACAAGGTTGATGTTATTAATAGTTTATGTCTGTTTTGTAGATAAGATTTACACAGATAAAGTAACTTCTGGTTGCACAGCTAGTAAAAGATAGACACATCTCCACCAGGGATGTTATTAGTAAAACACTTGACTTTTCATAAGGTCTTATAAAGAAGAAGCCTAAAGAGCTTCTGCCTTTCTGTTCTGGGATTGAATATTAGCTCTGTCACTTTTTTATTACCCCTGGACAGTACTGAAAACTCTGTAAATATTCTATTTATTATGGGCATAATATTGCCTACCGTATATGTTCCATTACTGTGTTTAGAATGAAATAAAATATGTACATTTTTTTCTACATATTAAACTGCGGAAGGAGATGGGTATATTTCTTTCCCTTTTTCTTTTTCTTATTAAGTGGGGTGTATGTATGTGTGTGATTTTTTTGTTCTTAACGAAAATCAAGGCCTTTGAGGGACTGCTTTCCTAAGTTATTGTAAAGGCAGAAAGTTGAAAGTACAGTCTAGACAATGAGGTAAAACCTTGTTGACAGACAGAATTTCGGCTGACCCGTTCTTGCCCTGGCATCCAAGGGTGAGAGAGCACTCGAGAGCGGCAATCAGAGGCCCATTTCCTCACTTTTCAGTGGACTGAAGATACTAATTGCCTGATAGAACCTCCTACTCTGCCTAGATTCCCTCTCAAAGGCTCTTTTCATTATACCTGTTGTTTACGGCCAAACCAATGTGTCATATTTAGAAATCAAAAAGGAAGAACTCTCCCCACCCTTGATATTTTGAAGCTTTGTTGAGCTGTTAAGCACTGAGCAAGATAAATTATTATTGTTAAAAATAAAAAAAAAATCAGTGGCATGGAATTTCAAGACAGCATTTCCATTCGAAGCCATGAATAATGTAGTTATGGTAATATAGCTGCTATTCATAATTATGAACACTTCATTCCTCCACATGTTCTCATGTCACACAGAGCAGGCTGGCGAGATCTGGTCTGCCTCTGATTGTTTTTGCTGTATTTTGCATTATAAATTATACTCAACTCAATCCCGACAACCTCAACTGTATGGCGGCCATCGCCAACATTAAAGTCAACACCAGCACGTCTCCTAACCTCCCCTGCAGGACTAAATGGCTCTCTCAAGCTGCAGTTCGGAGTTTAGTCCCAATCAAAAGTTAGATCTAGTCCTTAACTGTGAAATTATGCATTAAGGTCCTTCCCTTGCAGGTGCCCTTCCAAGGCCCTGAGAGAGGTCCTTGCTACTGAGGAGTCACAATGTTTGTTGAATTTTTATAATGTAACAGTAAAGATCATTGATCTTGACATCAGTCACATTTTACTACAAATCCCAGATCTGCTATTTAGTAAAACTTCATATAATAATATGTATCCTTTATATCTTTGTGTGAATTAAATGCCATAACTCTTTATTATCTCAGCATCTGCTTAAGACTAAATATTCAATAAATAATAGTGTTTGTAAAAGACCTTGCAAAATTTATGATTAAAAATAGTAGCTATCTCACAACAGCTCTGTGAGTTCCATTTTAACGTCTTCTCATATCTAAAACTGATCAGATTTCACATATGAATATCTCTACAATTACTATTTATTTTAAAGTTGGTGTGTACTTTTGACATCACCATATTCTTTGGTCCTTGAAAATTGATGAAATTGATAGTGTATCTTTAAAAATAATGCTATATTTTGATCTCCAGTCTCCATCAAAATACAGTCTCTACTCACAGCAGTAATAGATTTCTTTAATTTTGAGTCGTTAACTGACTACTGCATAAGTTCACACAACCGCAGGTCACTGAGATTGGACAGTGATTTGAATAGGTTAGTGAAGTGAACCGGTAGGTCTGGCACTGGTTCTAAGAATCTCTGCAGTTCTTGGACAAATACCAATTTGAAACATAAATAAATAAAAAGGAAACTGACATGGATGGGGTTTTACAGAAAACAAAAACATAAATTTAGGAAGCAAAAAAAAAAAAAAGGGAAGAAAGAAGAATAAAAGGCAAGAAGGAAGGAAAAAGGAAGATAAGAATAAGAAGCACTATTAATGCGACAAGTTAACCTGTGATAACACAGGCTGATATCAAACTTTAGAGAGTCCATTGTACTTAAAAAGCATATTTACAAGTACATTTCATTTTCTATCAACTTAGTATAGTTTACTTGTTTCTTCTTCTTCTTCTTCTTCTTCTTCTTCTTCTTCTTCTTCTTCTTCTTCTTCTTCTTTTTTGGTCCTGTTATTGTTATAGTGCAAGAATATACAAATTACAAATAAATACCAAACTTCATCACCAACCGTGTCCACTTACTACCCAGTCATTTCAGTGAAGTAATCAATAGGATAATTTTGAATTTGTCTTTAAATGATCTAAACATCTACCTAGGCCTGGAAAAAATATTAGGCTGGAATTTCCTGACTTTCAACTTCCTTTTCCTACCTCCTTCTCTCCCTCCTTCTCTCCCTTCCATCCTTCCAGCTTACCTCTTTTTTCTTGCTCCAAGCAAGGTAAAGTTTTTGTCCTCAAGTGTATGAATCTTTAAAACAGAAGTCCTGGATCTCTCTAAGGTTAAAGATGAATGATGAAGTAAGATTCTATTCAGCTACATTCCCAAACATTACTATAACTCATGGTTATTGATTGCCTACTGAGTAAAAGACATTATGTTTGGCTTTCTAAGTGAATTAATATTTAAAGAGTTTGAGATACAACGTAGAAAGCCAAGGCTAGAGAATATGTAAACACTACCAGCCCTGATGCAAAATTATACATTTGCGAAGTTTTCAGTGGGATGAGAGCCTTGAATCTTAACTTGCTACGTGCTCACCAGCTGTGTCATTTGGAGCAAGTTCCTTAACCTCTTTGAGCTGCAGTTTGCTTAAATTTAAAATAGATGCTAATGATGCTTATCTGCTTTGCTTTAATGTTGAGAATTAAACAAGAAAAAAGTACTTAGTGCTAAATGAATGTTAATTTACTAACCCCTGCTAACTACCCTAGCCCTCAGCCTTTTATTTCCTGTATTTTGTCCCTACATCCTAAATTCAAACTTTTTATTATTTTTTTCTAAACTTACTATCAGATTCCTTTATGCATTCCAAATTCCAGGTGAGTGAGGACAACTTTACATGTTACCTTGGGGTAGAGATTGCATTTCAGACACATGCTTAAACCTTATTTAAAGAATAAATAATTAATAGGTTGCTTTCTCTTAAATCGTTAGTGCTGTGTTTTTAAAAAATTTCTCTACACCAACCACAAAAATAGTATGTGGGAGCTTGCTTCAGTTGGGGCTCAGAAAAATCATATCCCAAAGTATGGAACTTTGGCAAGCAGAGTGTTTTGCACTAAAGGAGAGTGGAAGGTCTCAGAAGCAGCCTTGGGAGCAAGGAGTCTCTTTCCGACCTTCATCTGCCCTCCTATCTCCATCCCTTTCCTCTCCCCTGAAGCAGGTCATCATAGAAACCAGCCATAAAGAAATTCTCTGACCTACCTTGTCTATAAGCCATAGAAACTAGAATTCTTTCTCAAGGTGAGTCATGGAAACTAGAACCTCTCTCCTCCAAAGCCAGCCATAAATCCTAGAAAGGTCACTTTCTCCCTTTTCCCTTCTTCTGAAATGAAGTCCCTTATTTCAGAGAAGTCCTGCCCCATACCTGGGAGGAAGGAATGCTACTGAAGAAAATCAGAATAGTTTACCCAAAAAAATGTATTCCTTTGACATGTTTTGAGACGACTGCCACAGGTCCAATAGACAGAAGTAACACTGCAAATCTATCTTTTATGGGGAGAGATTTGCATCTGTAGATAATCTTGAATAATGCAGCCACATCTTTCCTTACCCAATCTAGGGAAGAGGAACTGAGAGTCTGACCCCTTTAGAGGCCTGAATAGAAACACTTGCCATTTATTCTCTCCCAGGGCTGCCACCTCCACCTGTGAGGTTTCATCTACATAACAAGACCACCTTTGCTAGCCACCTTTTTTCCTTTCTCCCTCCCCAAACCTGTCGTGCCACTAAAATGCTTGTTTTGCCACAATCCAAGCCCCCATTTTTTATAAAATTCTGTGCCTCATTGGGAGGTTGAACCTTCACTCTGAAGGCTCCTGAAATATACATTTTAAATAAATTTGTATGCCCTGTTCTCCCATTAATCAATCTGCCTCATATAGTGATTTTTCAGCAAACCTTTATAGGGCCAAGGGCCGTGGTCCCTACACTACACAGAGAGGCCAGGAAGAATCACTACAGCCATGTTATTGAAAGTTTGGTACTTGTCCCCTTGGCTGAATCAGTGAAATGAAGAATAAAGAAAAGTAGTTTGAGGAAAGGGAAAGAAAAGTTTATTAATTTGCTGGCAAATGAGGAAGATGGTAGACTACTGTCTCAAAGGACTACTATCCTCCTTTAAGCAGAAAAACAAGGTTTTTAAAGGGAGGTTTTCAGCAGTATGGGTAGAGCCTACTTGACCAGTGTCATGTATTGTGGATTTGGGATATTGTTGCATAACTATAATCGGTTTTTTCTGGTCTTGGGCCACCATAACCTTATCTCTGGTGACTACAACCTTATGATCCTTGTCCAGACAATTCTGTTTTAAGATAATAGAGAACAAACAGCAAAGAATATTTTTCTGCCCCTTTGATCACTGGCCTCTGAATGGAATGCAAGTTTTAATTCCCAAAAAGGGTAAGGGATTTTAAAGAGACAACTCATAAAATAGTCCATTGCCCTTTTTTCAGAACTTTACCTCTGTTACAGACAGGCCTTATGGGGTTTTCCCCTTCAGTCTACTACCATAAGATCATACACTTTTGGTCCAGTCACATGTCTACATGGCTGTCCTTTCCTCAAAGAATCTAAGTATAAAAATGGATAGTTTTCCCTGTGTCTTTTGAGTCTTCCTTTCACAAGTCTCCTGTGTCATGTACAACTTTTATTAAATAAATTCATTGCACTTATCTCTTAGTAATCTGTCTTTTGTTATTGGAATGTCAGCTGTGACCTATTACATACACCTTTTTGCCCTTAAACTTAACAAAAGAAACAAACAAAACTTGAGATGATACCTGAGAACTACTGAATCAAACCAGGCCCCAAGAATAGAGATTATTCACATAAATTATTTTAGTACCTAGGTAAATTAGAATACCCACCCCGCCTCTTTTAACATCTACATCAGAAAAGAAATTTTTTGGAGGATTGTGGATGAGAAAAGGAAAGATAAATGATAAAATTCTCAGGACTACCAACCTTATTCCTTTCTCTTCTTATATACCACCTCTGTTTCCAGATATCACAACTGAGGAGCTCATCACTGCCAATTTAAAAAACATTCTCAACTTGTCAAGACAGAACTCATCTTATTTTCCTGTGGAATCCATGCTGGATAGCGGGTTATATGTGGCTGAAAGGAATTCCTTCCTTCATGTTGTTGGCATGTTTGGATTCAGTAGGCTGTGTAGTATTCAGTAAGCTTGACTTCTCAAGTGATACAGATTTGGGACAGCTCACATCTAAACTTAGGATATGCTAATGGCTTTTAATCCTTACTTGTGGTCAGAGCCCTTGCTCAGTGAGTCCTTTACATGAAGGAAAGCCATCAGAGGATCATGTGTAAGTCCCACCAACCTGTCTGGCTGAATTCCCTATTTCAGAAGATCTGATAACTATATGCTTCAGTAATTTGCCATTTGTCTGTCTTACAGAGAAAGCCAGAAAAAGTAGGCTGTGGGTGAGCTTCAGAAAAGGAACAGGCATTTGTGAATCGCTAGCCAGATTTTGAGCTGGGAACATTTTATATATATATATATATATATATATATATATATATATATATATATTATTCAATTTCATTCTCACGACTTCACTGCAAGGTAGGTGTTTTTAATCCTATTTTATAAATGAAGAATCTGATATTCAGAGAACTTAAGTAACTTATTTGAGGTAATACATCTGCGGAGTGATAAAGTCTTTGAAATCCAGGTCATAATCCAAAACAGAATGAAACCGGGTTAAGAACGCAGATCTGAGTGTGCATGCCATCTAGTTTTGCCTTTGGCTAAGTGACTCCTTTTTTTCAAGATTCATGTTGTAAAATCAAGATAAGAATAATACCTATCTAGCACAGAAGCATACACATAGAAGAATGGAACAGAATAGAGAGCCCAGAAATAAACCCAAGCATATGTGGTCAGCTAATTTTCCACAAGGATATTAAAAAGACATTCAATGGGGAAAGGATAGTCTCTTCAATAAATGGTGTTGGGAAAGGGAATATTTATATGCAAAATAATGAATTGGGACCTTGTCTTATACTATACACAAAATTCAACTCAAAATGGAATAAAGATATAAATATAAGACCTGAAACCATAAAACTCCTAGAAGAGAATATAAGAGAAAAGATTCTTGATATTGGCCTTGACAATGATTTTTTTTTTCATATATCACACCAAAAGCTTAGGCAACAAGAGCAAAAATAAAGAAGAGAGATTACATAAAACTAAAAAGTTTCTAAACAGCTAAGAAAACAACAAACTGAAAGGGCAGCATACAGATTAGGAGAAAATATTTGCAAACTATATATCTGATAAGGGGTTAGTATCAAAAATACATAAGAAATATAATTCAGGCTGGGCATAGTGGCTCACTTCTGTAATCTTTGCACTCTGGGAGGCTGAGGTGGAACTATTGCTTGAGTCAGGAGTTTGAGACCAGCCTCAGCAAGAGTGAGACCCCATCTCTACCAAAAATAGAAAGAAATTAACCAGACAACTAAAAATATAAAAAGTTAGCCGGGCATGGTGGCCTACACCTGTAGTTCTAGCTACTTGGAAGGCTGAGGCAGGAAGATTGATTGAGCCGAAAAGTTTGAGGTTGCTGTGAGCTAAGCTGATGCCACAGCACTCTAGTCCAGGCAACAGAGTGTGACTCTGTCTCAAAAAAAAAAAAAAAAAAAAAAAAATTTAAAAAATATGCAATTCAATTGAAACACACAAATAATTCAATTAAAAATGGATGAAGAACCTAAATAGACATTTTTTACCCAAAAAGACATTTAATATGGTCAACGGGCTTATTCAAAGGAGCTCATTATCATTATTCATCAGAGAAATGCAAATCAAAACCACAATAAGATCTCATCTCACGTCTGTTATGTATGACAATCATAAAAAAATAAGAGATAACTAGTGTTGGCAACAGCGTAGAGAAAAGAGAATGCTTGTGCACTGTTGGTGGGAATGTAAACTGGTACAACCATTGTGGAATACAGTATGGATGTTGCTCAAAAAATTAAAAATAGAACTACCATATGACCTCCAGGAATCCCTCTTCTGGGTATATTTCCAAATAAAATGAAATCAGCACCACAGAGAGATATTTGCATTCTCACGTTCATTACAGTATTATTCACAATGGCCAAGCTATGAAAACAACCTAAATGTTTGCTGATGGATAAATGGATAAAGAAATTGTGTGTCTGTGTGTGTGTGTGCACAATGGAATATTACTGAGCCACAAAAAGAGATTTTACAACAACATGGGTGAACCTGTAGGACATTATGATAGATGAAATAAGCCAGACACTGAAATAAAATTGCTGCATTATCTCACTTATATGTGGAATTAAAAAAAAAAAAAAGTCAAATACATGGGAACAGAGAGTAGAAGAACAGTGGTTATCAGGGGTGTGAAGGGAGATGAAAATGGAGAAATATAGGTCAATGAATGCAAAGTTGCAGTTATGTAGAATGAATAAATTTAGGGATCTAATATATAGCATGAGGAATATAGCTAATAATATTGTATTGTACACCAAAAATTTGCTAAGAGAGTCGCATTAAGGTGTTCTTATCACACACACACACAGTTTCCTATGTGAAGTGATGGATACATTTGCTTGACAGTTGTAATTCTTTTACTATATATGTATATCAAAACGTTATATTGCACAACTTAAATATATAAAATAAAATTTTAAGAAAGAAGAATATCTACCTTCAGAATGTTATAAGGATATAGTCAGCCAAAGCGTTTAGAGCACTTCCTGATATATGCTCAATAGTATCTACATTTATTGTAATGATTATTATTGTTATAATTATTTCCCATTTAAAGATAAGATTCAAGGGAATAGGAAACTTGTTTTTCCTATTCCCTACAATATTCCCAGTGTCTAGTATAGTGGTGTATAAAGGTACTAAATATTTGTTAAATAACAGAAATAAAAAGAATTCTCTTTCATGCATAGTCTCACTGTAGTGACTTTATCATACAATACTGTAAAATGAGAAAGACAATAAAGCTAACTGTTAAATCATATTGAATACTCAAATTTTATCTTCTATCATTTCAGCCACAAGAGCAGAATCAAGAGATTGCCCTAGGCAATTGGCCAAATAGAATCCCGATAGGCTGATGCCATTCCCTGTATGCTGAGCTGTTCTTCCCCTTCCTGAAAACTTTCCCACCCAGATTTTGTTACATGGCGAAAGGTTTCTCTTACTCAAAATGCACTTTTTTGTAAAGCATGTTGGGTAGAAACTTAAATTTGATAGAAAAGAGCATTAATTTCCTGGTCTGGAACAAGATAAATACTTGAAGAAAGAAAAGGGTGCTGAAAATTGTGTAGTACACGTCACCAGGAGAGCCATGACCTCACAATCCTTGTCAGATCGTATTTATTAACTCTTGTTTTTAGTTGACTATTAGATCATTGCTGCTGTGCACTTAATTGAGCCCTGGAATCGTCTTATGACTACTATGAAATGCTTTCGGATTCACAAAATGGCAATAATGTTGATGGATAAAACAATCCTGAAACTGGGAGGAATCTCAGGTATAATTTATTCTGAAAGACAGCGCTATCACAATCACCTGGGGAGGCTGTAAAATAAATGGATTGGGCTTTGGCTTAAGGGAGTATGGCTCCTGGTTTGATCTTCAACTTAGACCACTAAAACTTCCTTCACATCAGCAACAAAGCTGTTTCAGTTTTGTACCATTTATGTGGTCACTGAAGTAGTACTTTTAATTTCCATCAAGAACTTTATCTCTGTATTCACAACTTGGCTAACCACTTGGTTCAAGAAGCCTAGCTGTTGGCCTGAGTCTTTGACCTGAATTCCTCATTAAGCTTAATCATTTCTAGCTTTTGATTTAAAGTGACAGATCTTCAACTCTTCCTTTCACTTGAACACATAGAGGCCACTGTAGGCTCATTAATTGACCTAATTTCAATATTGCTGTGTCTCAGGGAATTAGAGAGATCCAATCAGAGAAAGAGAGGTGGAGGAACAGCAGGACAGTGGAGCAGTCAGAGCACACACAACTGTTAGGGATTCACCATCTTATGTGCGTGTGGTTGGTGGTGACTCAAAATAATGAAAAAGCTTGAAATATTGCAAGAATTACTAAAATGTGACACAGAGACAAGAAGTGAGCACACATTGTTGAAAAACTGGCACAGATAGTTATGCTTGATGAATGATTGGCGCAAAACCTTCAATTTGTAGAAGACACAATATTTACAAAGCATGATAAAATGAGATATGCCTGTATTTATTTATTTATGTATTTCCTACTTGAGCCCAACGTCTGCATATTATGCTGGCTGCTTCAGAATCAAATTACCACATACTGTCCAGAGTCAGCCCCAAATCACCACTCAGAACCCTGGGTAAAAACTAAATTCTCTCTTGCTGTCAGTCATTGTATATATTTCTTAAGTTACAAGCAGCATCTCTCATCTCTTTTCTTTCTTTTCTTACTCATCTTCTTGTTAGAAGCAAATAATTTTAGGCTTTTGAAAGACAACAAACATCCAAACTTGAATACTCTAGAAAGTCTCCAAAAAAGATGTCATAGTTCTCTTGGGAGAAAAAAAATGCTCAGAAGAAATATGATGATGTCTTTTTTAAATATCAGAAGAGCTCAAAATTAGACATGCTGCAATGGTGAAAATTGCCAGATGCCAAAGTAGGCCTTACAAGAAACAACCAAATCCAAAAATATAGAACAAGCTGTTTGGAAATTGAGGCTACGAGATGGGCTAGGCAGGGTTAATATGGTTACTTCCAGGTGATGGAAAATCAGAGCAGCTATTTCCTTCTTTGCTTCCTTCCTTCCTTCCTTCCTTCCTTCCTTCTTTCCTTCTTTCTTCTTTCCTCGCTTTCTTCTTCCTTTCTGCCTTTCCTCTCTCCTTCCCTCCTTCCCTTGTGTCCAACCTTCCTTTTTTTGTTATGACTTTTCATATGTTTTTTGATAATTGCTTAATATAATTTTTAAAAATCAAAAATGTAGATGACGTCGACGGGAATGATGTGTAGGACAATGCCCCACATTACGAGTTGTTGGTGGAGATGGCATCAAAGCCTCTTTCAATCCTGGGATTTTAAAGACCTCCTGACTTTCAGCCCTGGCCCTTTCCTCTGTATCTTACTGCCTGGGTAATTGTTGCAGACAAGTTAAAGGATGTCCTTGTCTGTATTTGTGCCCCTAACTAAACCAAATTGGACTAGAAAAGTAAAAACTGTCCAACTATTCAAAAGTGTGATGCCAGACTCCTCCAACAGGAAGAAAACAGACAAACTATTCAATTAAAAATAATCAAATATAACCAAAAAAGTCTTTTCATTGTCAAGTCTTGTGGCTGAAAGTCAAGCTGTGTCTCTGAGATGAAATGGCTTTGGAGGTAGTGTACGACATTACCTAACCATTAACCTAACCTCCTAAAATGAAAACCAGGTTCTTCTGATCAAGGACATTATTCTTTTATTCAGAAAATCACCATGGGAACAATCAGTAGGCAAAATAAAATGCTATCAGAAGTTTAGAACTGCGATTTGAGAGCAATAAAGTCCTGCCAAGGCTGTGCTGATTAGGGAGATAAGACAGAAAAGTCTTCTAAACTAACTTAAATTATGACAGATAAGATAAGATATATCTTGCATCTAGAAGTAATAAGTATACTGGTCTGTGGCATTTGAGGATAACAATTGATAATAATTTTGTTTCTCTAATCGTTAAACCTAATTCATGTATGCTCAATTTATTCAAATCCTCTTGGATAAGAAAGATAAGGTTTATAATATACTAGGCTTACTGTGAAATCTGACTTTTGTAGATTGTTTTACAATATTTTAATATGGGCTTAGGCTTACTGTTCCAACTACTGAGCCTAATTCCAAAAGATGAAAGATGAGGATAAAGGTCGGTATATCACCATGGAAGACCAGCTGCTAAGAGTCTGTGTTACATGAGCTTCCCTTGGAGACCAAAAGAGCTAAAATTGACTAGACCTGAAGAGGTCACTTTACCTAACAAATGTCACTAGACATTGACTTGTAAAAACTGAAATGCAAATGTATCCATTCAATGTTTGTTCAAATAGTATTTATTGAGCACCAAACCTATCCCTTATAATGAAGCACAAATCACTCTCTTCTTATGTGGTGTATTTGGCAATCATCTAAGTCTGTCCCCTTAGGAAAAATATATGGGAAGGAAAACTATCAAAATTGCTTGGTGGGCATTAAATTCTGTGTGAAAAGGAGCTATATGATTTTCATGTTTAAAGAGAACAGGTTATGATAACCTGCAATTTCTGTCTTTAAAATAGTAATAGCTTTACTATGCAAAAAAAAAAAAAGAGCCACTGAGTTCCTTCTATCTTGTTCCATGGCCATCTCCCCTAAGCAACTCCTTGTGTATCTTTCAGTGTAATCATGGTGTGAGTCAAAGAAACGTGAATAACCCCTTCAAGTAGACAATTTAGCCATAACATCCAGTGATTAGGTTGTTCTATGAGTTTTCACTGAAATGTTTCAGATAAAAGATGAACAGAAAATTGATGATAGTCTTGAGAAATGCATTTCTCTTCCATTCTGACAGCACTGTATGTCTGGGCACTTGGCTGAGTTTCTGCCTCCAGCATGGAGAATAGAAGCATTTATATAACAATGTGGGCTTTGAAATGCCTATTCCAGCTGCATTTCAGAGAAAGCTTGCCCCAGCTGTAGAATGAATGCCTCAATCAAGGCTACAGCTGGGGTCCTCTCAGGAGAATGGAGACTTCCTGGAAAACGAAGGCCAGAAGGAAGATGCCCCATTGGACCAACAAATACATCTTGCATTTTGTCACAGGTCTGGCAAAATGGCCAAGAATCCACTAAAAGGTACAAAAGACAACAGGTATTAGGGTACAATTCATTTGCACGTGAATTATAGAAGAAACCTAAGGAAATAACAGAAATACCTACTGGCACTTTGCTTTGAAACAAAGGGAAATACTCATTTTTCATAGTTTTGTGAATTGTTGTACAAAAACCAGGGAGTTCATTCATTTTGATAAAATGGCAAGCTCTTGAGTGGGTTTAATCCCACATGGTGGCATAAACCTATTTGTGTTTTGGAGATAATAGAAACCAGACTCACCAAAGGGCACAACACAGGAATAAAATTTAGTCATATAGGAAGAAAAAAATTAAACAAGGAAGAAAACATATTCTAAGGCATGGATTCAGAAATATACAAATAATAATAACTAATATTGTTATTAAAGCAAAAGAGTGATAGGACTTAGGTACCTAAAAGCTCTTA
>CAUYRT010080176.1:0-29396 GCA_963574885.1 Lepilemur ruficaudatus | reverse complement strand
GGAATCCAAGAAAAGGAATAGAACATTTATGGTCCAGGAGCCACCAAGTTTCCTTTCCCAGTATAATAGATGCTCTTGATGGCTTGACCCTATTTCCTTGGTTCACTGACAACTTCCTACATTAGGCACCTGAGTTCTGCCTGCCAGCCTAAGGGCTTGCTCCAGCATGCAAGAGTTGGATCATTTGCATCCAGGAGAGTCAGTGCCCCCAGGACAACCCTCAACAAAGGAGAGAAAGTAGTTGATAAAAGTCTCAGCTTCCCACTTCCTCAGTTGGACTGTTATGAGGAAATGATTATTCCATAAGATTCATCAGAAGGTCCTGGGGGTCAAACCCTGGTTGCCCACAGTGGTACCTGGGTCAGTAACACCCACCTTTTTGGCTTTTCTCCCTTTCACGTCTCTGTTTCCCCAATCTCCTCACTTTGGCTTCCTGGGACCACTTCCCCAATAATCTACCAGAACCCAAGTCATTCTCTCAAGATTTGCTTTGGGAAAACCCAAACAAAAATGAACATCTTGCAATTACTTATTTGCTTCTCTATTTTCACATTTCTTGGGTCGTATAAAGATGAAAAGGCGTTAAAGGAATACTTAATACAAACCAAACTGATGTTAAACAGGTGAACCAAAAGCCTCTCATTGTGCAGGGGAGCAAGACAACAGTAAAAAACTAATAATGATTGTCAAAAGGACACAAAAGATGGCTTGAGAGAGCTCCCACTGGCAATATTTGAGACAATTTGAGAATCACAGGAAGAAATTAACACTGAAATTTAAAAATGTGTATATCTATAATGACAGTAAAAAATATTCATAGAGAAAATAATGACATTTACTACCATCAAAAATGACTCTTAACTCAACTTCTTAACATAAAAATTGTTAATAAAAGACAATGAATGGAGCCTGTGTTCAGACATTTTCGTTAACAAATGAATGAGGGAAGTTCTTCTTTACACAGAATTGTCATCTATTTAATGCAAAAGCAATCTAAAATTTAAAAAATTTTATTTTGCACCCACATAAAGAAATAAGTTAATTCAATCAAAGACCACCACCACATGCAAACTCCATTAAATAAAAAAGAACTGGACTTTCACATGATGCCAAATATTATGTCCTAGATCACCTGCTCATTGCAAAAAGACCTTAGAAATATAGCGATCAAAGACAGTGGCAGTGAGGTATCAACATTCAAATGACTGATAAAAATATATATAACTAAGTATAGATAAAGCCAATGCACTAATAAAACATTAATTATTATTTAATCTACATTGTGAGTATGTAAAAGTGTTCATTGTACTATTCTTTCTCCTTCTCTGTGTATTTGAGCATTTTCATAGTAGGTTTTTTGTTTGTTTGTTTTGAGACAGAGTCTTGCTCTGTTGCCCAGGCTAGAGTGCAGTGGCATCAGCATGGCTCACTGTAGCCTCAAACTCCCAGGCTCAAGGGATCCTCCTGTCTCAGCCTCCTGAGTAGCTGGGACTATAGGTATACGCTGCCATGCCAGCTAATTTTTCTATTTGTTGCAGGGACGGGGTTCTTGCTCTTGCTCAATCTGGTCTCAAACCCTTGACCTCAAGTGATCCTCCCACCTCTGCCTCCCAGAGTGCTAGGATTACAGGCATGAACCACCACACCCAGCCCAGAGTAAAGTTTTTAATTTGTTTTTTAAATAATTTTTCCGTTAAAAAATAACTTGACTTTTTTGAAATTTGAGTTTTCAGTTTTCACTTTCTCTTTCAATTTGATTTGCTTAATTTCATGTTCCTTTAAGACTTTTTTCTCCCCCTATGGGCATAGGGTATTGTGCTGACTTTTTTGTTGATATGTTTAATTTTTTCCATTTAAATCTCAAATTATTCTTCTGTTTTGGCTTGCTATGGTCCTGGTGTTTTCTGTAACCACACTTTTCATTTCAGTTGCTGAGGTTTATGCCAATAAATAGGATGCTTATTGACATAAATCTTCCTCTTAACGTAATGTTAATTATCCCAACTTGCCATCTGGTACATAACTCTTCAAGAGGACAACGTAGTGTGTGTGTTAAAAGAAGGAGGTGAAGGTACAGGGACGGTGGGCAGTAACCAAGCTTCAATGATGTCTAAAAAGCCTGTATATCTTGCAATAAATTGAAAATAAAATAAGCCTTATGCGGCTGGTGGACATGTAAATTGGTATAACCTTTCTGGAGGGTAATTTTGCAATATGTCTCAAAAGCCTTAATATTCCACATATTCTTTGATATTTCAATTTATAAGAATTTATACTACAAAATAATAATGGACAGTATTCACTGAATCATGAATATCATTGTGGCAAGAAACAGAAATCAACTTAAATGTCTCATAATAACTAAATTAACATACATCCCTTAACATACGGACTGCATTGTGTTCCCACAAAATTTATATGTTGAAGCCCTAAGCCTCAACATGACTGTATTTGGAAACAGGTCTTTTAAGGAGGTAATTAAGGTTAAATGAGGTCATAAGGGTGGGACCCTAATGCAATAGGACTGATGTCCTTAGAAGAAGAGAGAGAGAGACACTCGGGATTCCTGCTCACAGAGGCAACATCATATGAGGACATAATGAGAAGGTGGCCATCTGCAAGCCGAAGAAAGAGGCCTCACCAGAATCCACCACTGCTGGCACCTTGATCTTGAACTTCAGTCTCCAGAACTGTGAGAAAACAAATTTCTGTTGTTTAAAATACCTAGTCTTTGATATTCTGTTATGGCAGCCCTAGCAGACTAATATATCTCAAAATGGAACAATGATGATGATGATGATGATGATACAAGCAGATGCCTATGCATCAAGCAGAGTTCCAAGTGCTATGCAAATACTAATTCATTTAATCTACATAGGAACACTTTGAGGAAGGTACTTGTATTATTTCTATTTTATAAATGAGGAAATTGGATCACTTAGAGGTTATGTTTTAATAATTTAGCCATAGTCATGCACCTGGTAAGTAGTGGAACTAGAATTTCAGCCCAGAAAATATGGTTCCAGATGCTATGCCCTAAACCACAGATGCTACCTCTAAGAAGACATTAGAATTATGGTGTAAATGGTATTTAATTGTATGTAAGGATGGTATTAGGTATTATTTTTAAAGTATCTTAAAAATACATACACACATATACACACATATAATTCCTAGTCATTAATACTTATATGTATTATTTCATACATAGTTTGTGTGTGTTTGTGTGTATACTGCTGTGGTCTGAAAGTTTTTGTCCCCCCCAAATTCATATATTGAAATCTTAGCCCCCAAAGTGATGGTATTACGAGGTGGGGTTTGGGAAGATGATTAGGTCATGAACCCTCATGAATGGGATTAATGCCCTTGTAAAAGAGGCCAAAGAAAGACCTCTTGACACCAAATCTGCTCATGCCAAGCCTCCAGAACCATGGGAAACAAATAAATTTCTGTGATTGTAAGCTATCCAGTTTGGTATTTTGGTATAGCATCCCAAGCAGACTAAGAATATATGTGACGTATGTATATACATTAGACTATCGTGTGTGTATACGCAACAAAAAATACTCTAAAATATTACCTGTGACCATCTCTGAGAGGTAGAAATAATATTCTTTTCTTTTTTCCTTTTTCTTTTTTGGCTTTATATACTTTATACATTTCCTATAATAAATGTATTTATTTTCACTTGAAATTTATTATATAATAATGTTTGTTTAACTTTAGAGTGGGGTATTGAAGTAACTGAATAAAGAAACAAGATGAAGGATAATGTGAAAGAATTAATCCTTTTAGATGGAAGGGAGTGATGATTGAAAAGAATGTTTTAAGGAATAGGGTAGAATTTGAGTGATGGTGAAGAGAGACCAAATCTGGGTATGCTGAGCATTCAAGGTGGGAACTGAAGTCAGCATTTTGCAGATCTTGGACTTAAATCTATCTGGTCAATCCATTAATTTGTCACTATTTCTATTGACCAGTTTAGGATTTATGGTTTGGCTAAGTCCCTTTAATAAAATCACAAATGCTGTGTGAACTGGTGAAAAGGGAGGCAAGTAAGAATACTGTAGCTGTTACAATTGTTACAATATGCTTATGTTGCAGGATGTGGAAGTAAAGTGACATTTATGTGTGAAGTAGGTAAGACAGCAAGTTAGAAACCTGTTCTCAGAGCTCAGGAGCCGAGGAACAAATGGAGGCCGCAGGGAACCTCAGGGCCAGGGACCCTTACGAGGAGCGTATGTGTTGGAAGGTTGACTTGCCCTGGGCATTGGAGATCTTGGAAAATATAAGTAATTTCGATTGTCAAGGATTAGATAATCAGAGAAACCAGGCCCACTGTGCAAGGCACATATCCCCTTGTTGTTCCACTATGGCAAACTCTAAAAATATTGTGGGTCAAATCCGTCATGAGGAACTTTAAGGAAGGTAAAAGATCTTTCACTGGGCTGGAACTTACTAGAACTGACATTGCTCGAAATGTCATTGCCAGTCACACACCAGGGTCAAGGACCAGACACAGAACAAAGCAAAAGCCAATTTTCCTCCAAAATGAGGTGGCTCATTAAAGCTGCCCAAGCATGTAGACCAAGGCAGAAATGCACCCTTTCAGAAGCCAGTTCTTTCCCTTCTGACAGTTCCCCTTTTTCTCTTATTCCCCAGAGACTTGAAGCAATCATAATTTCTTGTAATTTTTTAAGTAGAATTATATTTTATTCTTTGTGCTACACTAACTATAACCACTGTGTTGTATCTGTCATCCAGTTTGCATTATGTCACACAGTCAGGTGTTAGCTGTTTTCACTGTAACAGGCTACTAACACTAGTAGAAGAATATTGATTGGACCAAGATTTTTATATATATATATAACATATATATATATATCTTGCACACACAAACATAATATAAATGAGAAAACTTCATTATAACAAGATCAACAAGGTACTATTACCATGGGCCATTGGTCATAGCAGAGAGATTTTTATTGGACTGAAGTTTAGGTTTCAGTGGTACTCAGAATAATATTATTTATCTTATAATAATAATGTACAAATCCCCTATGGTGAAATAAAAAGCAACATTTCCCAATGTAGGAAGTGAATTGAAAATACAAATGTGAATTAAAAAAACTAATCTGAAACTTCTACAAAACTAAAAGCTGCTTGTGTTTATGTAAGTCAACTGAGAAAGTTCTGGATTGTGAGTGCTTAACAGTATTCCAGAGAATCTCAGGGAAGTTTTAATTATTTAATTATTTATTCATTCAACAAACTTAATTAGCACCAATTATGTGCATGGCATGGGGATTCTATAAGTAACACACAAAAACAATGCTGCCTTCATGGAGGTTATGTTCTAGTAAAACACTAGTAAATAAATCTAGAAAATAAGATAAATAAGAAACTACAGTTGATCCTTGAGCACTGTGGGAGTTAGGGCACTGAACCCCTGCACAGCTGAAAATCTACTAATAACTTTTGACTCTCCCAAAACTTAACTACTGATACCCTACTGTTGACCAGAAGACTTACAGATAATATAAACAGTTGATTAATGCATATATGTGTTATATGTGTTACATACTGTAGTCTTACAATAAAGTAAGCTAATGTTATTAAGAAAATCATAATGAAGAGAAAACATATTTACTAGTAATTAAGTGGAAGTAGAGCATCATAAAGGTCTTCATCTTTATCATCTTCATGTTGAGTAGGCTGAAGAAGAGGAGGAAGAGAAGGTAGGAGAGATTTATTTTTAAAAATCCATGTATGAGTGGACCCACGCTGCTCAAACCCATGTTGTTTAAGGGTCAACTGTATGTACCATGTTAGAGAGAGATGTAATAAGGGAAGCAAGACTGAGTTTTTGGTGGGAGGAAGGAGTTGTAATTTTACATAGAGTGGAAATGGAAGTCTGCTTTAAGAATGAAACTTTTGAACAAACACCTGAAAATGAGAGAACTAGCTATGAACTATCCGGGAAAGAGAATTTCCAGCAGAGGGAACATCAAGAAAAACAGTCCTGAAGTATGAGTACACCTGGTATATTTAAAGAAAAGTCAGGAGGCCAGTACGGCTAGAGTGAAGTGGCCAAAGGAGAGAGTTATAGAAGGTAAGTCAGGGAAGTAACAAGGTCCAAATCATGCAGAGTGTTGTAGGCCATTGTTAGAACATCGTTAGGATTTTAGGCAGTAGAGGTACAAGGAGCCATAGTCATTTTCAAGTAAAGTTATGGGCAATGTTACACACTAATACTCTGACTCTAATCAAGGGCTATGATCTGAATATTTGTGTTCCCCCCCATCCCAAATTCATAAGTTGAAATCCTAGCCTCCAAGGTGATGGTATTAGGAAGTGGGAGGTCTTTGGGGGATGATTAGATCATAAGTGCAGAGTTCTAATGAAAGAGATTAGTGCCCTTGTAAAAGAGTCTCAGGGAAGTCTTCTACCATGTGAGGACACAGAGAGAAGGTACCATCTGTGAACCAGGAAGAGGATCCTCACCAGACACTAATCTACCAGCACCTTGATCTTGAACTCCCCTGCTTCCAGACTGTGAGAAATAAGTTTTTGTTGTTTATATACCACCCAGTCTATGGTATTGTTACAGCTGCCTGAATGGACTAAGACATTAGGTTACTTTTCTTATTAAAATGTGGTGATGTATATAAAAATTATTTTTAAATGACAAATGCAAAGATTTCTTAAGAAATTTAAGACATTATTGTGTCCTATTTATATTTGCTACTGAAAATAACCTCTACTGAAATTTTCTTTTACTTGCTGTTAAATTGATCAGATTATTAGAATTCAAACTAGCTCATCTCAGATTTTAAATGGAAGCCATGGGATGCATAGTAAGCATTCGTGATGTATTTATGGTACTTCTTTATTTTCAAGAACATATCTCATTTCCAAATTATAAGCAAGTAAAGTGAGAAATGACATATAGATTGGTCAAACTAACTCTCTCAGAAAACACAGTTATAAAATCTGGAAAACTGTATTTTCACACACACACATTATATGAAGTATTATGATAGTGACTGAAAGTAACCACAAACTGGAGGGAGTGTATACCTTAAAAGAGGAACTATGAAAGACAAGATTTGCAAGGTTGTGTGTTTTGTCTGAAAGTACTGCCTCTTTCACAAGAAGTTCAAATGACAGAAAGCCACAGCCCTATAGGATAAATGCAAAGAAAACAAGGATACAGCATAGACAAGCTTCTGGAAAAAAACAAAGATTAAGAGACAATCTTAAAAGCAGGCAAAAAAAAAGACACATTACACAAGGGATCAATGATAAGAATAACTTATGACTTCTCTAAAGAAATAAGAGGACAGAAGACAATGGTACAACATCTTTAAGTGCTGAAAAGCAAAAATTGTTAACCCAGAATTCTGTATCTAGTGAAAATATCTTTCAAAATTGAAAGCTGAAATAAGACATTTTATAATGAAGAAAAACTCAGTGCATTTTTTTGCCAGTAGCTTGGCACTACAAGATATGTTAAAGAAAGTTTTGGCTGAAGAGAAATAACACTTGGGTCTACATGAAAAAATTAGGATTCTAGAAATAGAAAATATGTGGACAGGTCTAAAAGACTTATATACATACATACACACATATATAATACAGTCTATTCTTGTTATTTACAGAAGTTATGTTCTATAAAGTAGCTGGGAACACTGAATTAGTGAATATTGAATCATTGCTCCTAGTGGAACTACAAGATGAGGTTCCTGCAAGCCTCTAGTCACAACATTTTCATCAACCGATCAATACATAGCCTTGTTTTATGTGTGTTTCTATTTAAAGACAAGTTATTTAATATATATTGCTGATTCACTAACATTGAACTCACAGCCAACAGCACTATAACTTATGCCTGAACGAAGTTTATCTAACACAGATATTTTCTCATTGCCTTCTTATGCTTAAGAACATCAGACAACACTGCAGTCTTACTTGGGGTCCATTTTAAACAGCAAATCACCAACAAAAATGCAAAAAAATGTGGCACTAAGAAGACTGCGAAAAGGACACTTGTTTACAGTGTGAGGCCTGAGACAAGAAGGCAGAGCATCACCCTGTTTGACCTTAGCTGGGAATATATGCATCAGGTGACGCAAAATTTTTGCCTTTCTGCAGCTGTCTGCAAATTACCATGAAGGAACCATTAGTATTGATTTGGGGGTTAAAAATAAATTTTCGTGAGTAAGTGAATTTGCAAATTCAGAAACCATAAATAATGAGAATTGACTATAAATTTATATACCCTATTTTCTCTTAATTAAAAAAATACACATGACTTCTTATCATTTGTAAAATTATGAAACTGTATGTGGGATTTATAACACATGTAAAGTTAATATAAATGATAACATAACAAAAAGAATGAAGGGGTAAATAGATCTATACTATTCCAAGGTAAATTATGTTAAGTAATATAACTAACTAATGCTAAGTAGTTATGAAAGTTGACAATGCATATTGCAGTCCCTAAAGCAAATAACAAAAAATAATGCAAAGAGGTATAGCCAAAAAGTCAGTAGAGGAAACAAAATAGAATACTAAAATATTCTGTTCTCTCCTCCCCCCACAAAAAAAGATAAGAATGAGGGAATAAAAACAAATGAAAACAAATAATAAATGGCAGACCTAAATCCAACCATGTCAATAATTACATTAAATTTGAATGAATAATCACTGCAATAAAAGCCAGAGATTGACAAAATGTATTTTAAGAAACATCTACTTCAATGCTGTCCACACTGTCCACAAAAGATGCACTTTAATACAAAAATATAAATAAATTGAATGTAAAATGATGAAAAAAGTTATATTGAGGAAATACCAATCATAAGACAGTTGTAGTGGCTATATTAATATCAGACAAAATAAACTTGAAGACAAAGAGTATTATTAGAGATAAAGCATGATATTTTATAATAATTAGTCAATTCATTAAGAAAACAATTTTAAATGTGTATGGGCTTAATTTTATTTCAAAACATATGAAGCAAAAACTTGCAGAACTGAAGGAAGAAATACACACTAATAAAAAGAAGATATCAAAAAATAGAAAATAGAGGAAAAATTTAAAAGCCTAAGATATTTCTTTGAAATTATTAATAAAATAATTCCATAATAAAACTGATTATAAGGAAAAAAGAATATACAAATTACTAATATCAGGAATAAATAAGGTCTCATGGTACAAGATCAACATAGAACAATCAATTATATTTCTATATGTTGGCAACAAAAAAATATAGACCTTTAAAAATGAATTCCATTTGTAATAGGATCAGAAAACATAAAATACTTTAGCACAAATATAATAAATGTAAACAAAACCTCTGTACTTACAACTAATAAGCATTCCTGACAGAAGATCTTGAATAAAGAAGATCTTGAATTGGTATCTTAACAATATAGATTGGAAGACTCAACATTGTTAAGAAACTAATTTTCCTTAAATTAATCTATAGATTCAATGTAATAAAAATTATGATCTCACCAGGCTTTTTTATAGAAATTGAAAAGCTTACCCCAAAATTTATATGAAAATGCAAATAGAATAGCTAAACAATTTTTTTAAAAAATAACCAAGTTAGCTGGGCGAAGTGGCTCATGCCTATAATCCTAACACTCTGGGAGGCCGAGGCGGGCGGATGGCTCAAGGTCAGGAGTTCAAAACCAGCCTGAGCAAGAGCCAAGACCCCGTCTCTACTAAAAATAGAAAGAAATTAATTGGACAACTAAAAATATATAGAAAATATTAGCCGGGCATGGTGGCGCATGCCTGTAGTCCCAGCTTCTCGGAAGGCTGAGGCAGAAGGATTGCTTGAGCCCAGGAGTTTGAGGTTGCTGTGAGCTAGGCTGATGCCACGGCACTTACTCTAGCCCGGGCAAGGGAGTAAGACTCTGTCTCAAAAAAAAAAAAAACAAAAAAACTTCAGGATGGTTAGCACAGTGTATAAGTATGTTGGAAACCAGCCCTTTCGTGTGGCATAGTTCTTCCAAGGGAGTTGAAATGCTTTGCAAACACTTTCTCATTTATCAGCCAATCCATATAGCCAGCAATGTATGTGAATCCTTTCCTGTTTATATACTGTCTGTTAGTGATTATCATGAAGACATGCATGCCTGTGCAGAGCGCCTGGTTCGGGAGGAGGAACCACAAGGACTGGAGAGGGGAGGGCATGAGTGAAGGTTCCTGTTTGACACTAGAATTGACCTCACTTGGTGGCAGAATAGTCCTTCATTTTTTTCATGCATGTGTAGAAGTAGCAACATGCCTCTCCCTTTTGTGTACTTATCATTTAGTTAATGCCCAGGAGGATTTGTGAGCCCTTCACATCTCCACGGATTTATTTTATTTCAGAGTGAAAGTGATTTTATGACCCAATTACCATTAACGTGACTTACTGCACTATTTGAGGGATGGGAGGGAGCACGAAGACATACTCTGATTAATGTTCTGGCCATCAACAGGATGACCACCACACGTTCCTACCCGAGAAAGAGGGGTGGAGCGAATATTTCTGTTCTATTGTTTATCAAAGCCCTGGAGCCCGGGTGACCGTGCAGTATTTTAATAGATGAGTGTGTCAAGTGTGTGTGTGAAGGATACGTTCGGTAGGTATGTTAGAGTAATCGATGTTTGTTAGTAATTAATATTTTGAATTCAAGAGATGTCAAACGTCAAAGATGATGAGAAATGACTATATACCTAATTGCGTTGCAGCCACCCTTAAATTATGGGGATATTGAAGCGAGACTGAGTTAGTATCTGACCCCAGAAATGGACCAGCGAGGCCGGCTCCTAATTAGGGCAAGACTCCGGGAAGCCCAGCAGCCCCGGTATTTACAGGAGCGCGCGGCGCCGCGGGGGTGACCCACGGGAGGAAGCGGCAGCCTCGGGAGAGGTGACCCTGAGACCCGCTCCTGCCTGGAGCGTCTCCGCAGCGCCTGGTTCAGAACCACCGGCGCGGACAGCTCCCTGGCCGGGCGCCACTGCGGGAGGACCGGGTGGGCCCGCGCTGCTGTCCGCGGACGCGGCGGCAGGGAGGCCCCGCCGAGCACCCCCTTCCCCAGCCCTCCCGGTCCCTCCCTCCCGACCTGGCGGGCCGCGCGGGGCCTGCGGTGGCCGTCCCGGGCGGCGCGTCCCGCAGGAGCGGACTGGCCGGAGCCGCCCGCGGCCTCGGCCTCCCCGCCGGCCCCGGCCGCTCTCTGCCCCGCCCCGCGGAGAGGACGGGCGTCCCAGGCGCAGGCCCCGCCCCGCCCTCCCGGCCGCCGCCGCGCCAGGCTCCCCATTGGCCCGCGGGCGGAGGTGCGAGGAGGCGGGCCCGCCGCTGGCGGCTCGCGCCCGGGAAGGTCGGCCGGCGCTGCTGCGGGAGGGAGCGCGGAGCGCAGCGGCCGGCGGCGGTTCCAGGAGACGCGGCGGCGGCGCCCGGTCGCGGCCGCAGCCCCAGCCCCCGCCGCGGCGCGCAGCCCGCGGTGCCCGAGCTCCGAGGGCGCTTCCCGGGCCCCGGGCCCGCGGCGGCCAAGACGGCGGGCCGGCCGGGCGCTGGGCGGCGGGCGCTGTGCTGCGGGCTGCGCTGGTGGGGGGCGGCGGGCCGCGGCGCGGGCCCGGGGCCCGGCGCGTGCGGCTGGGAGGCGCTGTGGGGCGCGGGCGCGCGGGCGGCGGCCGGGGCCATGGCCGAGGGCGGCGCGGGCGCGCGGAGGAGGACGCCGGCGCTGCTCGAGGCGGCCCGCGCGCGCTACGAGAGCCTGCACATCTCGGACGACGTGTTCGGCGAGTCGGGCCCGGACAGCGGCGGGAACCCCTTCTACAGCACCTCGGCCGCCTCGCGCTCCTCGTCAGCCGCCTCCTCGGACGACGAGCGGGAGCGCCCCGGCCCCCTGGGGGCCCCCGCCGCCCAGCCGCCGCGGTCCGCGGACGTGCAGGGCCCGGAGGACGACGAGGCCGGCGCGGGCTGGAGCAACGCGCTGCGGGACCGCCCGCCCCCGCGCTTCGAGGACACCGGCGGTAAGGGGCGGACTGCGGGCTGGGGTGCAAGGGCGCGGCGCCGGGAGCCCCGCTTGGACGGCCGGAGTGCTGTGCCCCGAGAGCCGTGGGCACCCGGGCGGACGGACTCCAGATTCACCCTGGGCTGGCTTGACTGTGGCAGCTGCGCCTTCAGGAAGCAAATGCGGTTTCGGGAGCGGGGATTTAGTGCGAAATTAGTCTCGCCTGGGGGCTCCAAGTCCGTGGGCGTAGGGGATAGACGGAGGCCGTGGCCAGCGCTTCGCTGACGAGGAGGGTCTGCCTTCCTTTGCTGGAGTGTCCCCGTGTGCTGCTCTGGAAGCCAGTCACACCTGTGGGGTCGGACTTTAGGGGCCGCTTAAAGTTAGGCTGTCCTACTTGGGGGATTCTGACAGCCTGTCTTGGCTGGGGTCGGGGAGAGGGGGTGGGAGGTGTTTTGCAGTGATGGCCCCAGAGCAAGCCTTACCCAGGTGTCGGGTGAGGCAGGTAGCAGTTGGAGTGCGGCCCAGTGAGAGCTGAGGTAGGGGCCACCCATGGCGTCTTTTCTTGGCTTAGTGTTCTGTTAACCTGAGAAACTTTCCCTTGCTAAGAACCCGGAGAAAGGAAGGGACGGATTCAGCAGCGTTAATGCAGGTGCAGGCTCTTCCCCCAGCAGGTACCGTCCGTGTGCTCTGCCCACCACTGTGGTAATAGCCGAGCCCTGAATACCCGGAGAAGGTGGCTGAGTGCAGGCAGCTGCGGCTGCCCCAACGCTTCCTTACTGCTTGCTTTTGTAGGAGTTGGCTTTATAAGATCAGTACTTACTCAGCGTAAGCTCAGCAGCCTCTGCCGTCTTTGACAGGTGGAGACCAGCCGTCTGCAGCCACCCTCTGATGCTATTTTCCTTGCTCCACGGCCTTCTGTGGCAGGCCGGCGCTCCTGCACACCATGGTCTTCCGTGGAAGTGCATGCAACCGGTGTTGATAAAGGCCAGGGAGTGGCCTCTGTGGGCTTGATGCAGCTTTTCCTGTGGCTTTCTCTAATTATTGTTCAACCGGTCAGGAACATGGCACACAGAAGAGCAGGCCCAAGGGACCTCTGGCTGGTGCTGTGACTTGAATCTGGACATGATGCTGCAGCCTGCTGGAAGGCTGGGAGGGCTGGTGACTCTGTGACTAGGGAGTGGTTTGCAAACCTTTGACAGATTGCGGTGTAGGTGCACGGAGCTACAGCTGGGCTTGCAAAGTCGGAGTTACTGTGCAGTGCTATGGGGTGGGTAAATTTTAAAGCATGTGCATTTAGGCTGTGGTTAAGAGTTTGAGAATTTTCAGAATCACTGTGTATCATCCTTTTATACCACCATACGTTTTCCAGGATGTCATTAAGTTCTTCCTGCCCTGGACAGCTGTTTTCCATATTGGCTCTTCAAGAATTGTACCAGTCCTGTGCCCTGGTTTGGCAGACTTTATTCCTTGAGTATCTGTGGTACAGTTTTGGTCTTGGAACATTTGAGATACAAGTCCACCTGGGAGAATATAGCAAGTCTGTCTATATCTCAAGGCAAAATATGGAACTTGTGCTAGGTTAAACCTGGTTATGAATAAGAATCATGAATGTGCTGGTGTGAAAAGGGTGAGCACACTGAAATACATTTAAAAGGAATCTTATATTTCTTGGTAACCTTTAAATCAATGAAATTCTGCAGTACAGACATTTAATCTGGCCACTGCAGCACTTATGGTCATGAAGAGCAATATCATGTGTCATTTGGCCTTAGGTTCAAATTCTGCTTCCTGCAGATGCCCACTGAGTTCACACCTGGACCTAAGAATCACAGTGAAGCCCTTTAACCAAAGACTTTAGTGGTTGTTTGTTTCGTTTCCTGTTCTGTGTGGGGAGCTTGCCTTTTAAATCCAGTTCTAATTTAGAATTTCTTCTTTGCAGATTTCTCCCTGAGGAAATTTGGGCTGAGAGGGGTGGAGAGATGAGGTTGATGGCTTGTTAAGCTTGAATTCAGATTTCCGTGAAACAATGGAATATGACTTATGGGGGCTGAAAATAGATGCAGAAGTATGGGATTGGTCAGAGAAAAATCTTTGTACCTACCAGCGTGGAGAGAGATGGATGTGTTTGTCAAGAGGCTGAGAGCTGCACCCCAGCCGCTCTGAGAGCCAAGAGGTTCGGCCTGCTGGGTTTACCGGAGTGCAGTATCTAAGAGACTCCCAACAAACAAGCGTTCCATACTTGCAAGGAATGCAGCCTGGATCTCTCTTCCACCTTTCTTCCCCAGTTTATTAACAGATCTCACTGGGTGGGTAGAGTGGGGTGGGGAGGAAAGTAAGCTGGTGGCATTTCCATCTGTAATCAATCAGGCTTTATAATAGAAAATGTGTAATCTAAATAGCTGTTGCTTCTGGAATCAAATGAGAAAAGCACAGGATTCTAGATTTATAGAGGTAACTTCCTGCTTTGCTCCCACTGTGAAAACAGGCTTACATGGATATACAGAGATGTGTATTTTATGTAAATGTGCATGTAAGTAAATGTGTATATGTAACTATATCATACATAAATATATTTTGCTTGTGCTAGTTTGGGCTAAATAGGGTTTTTTTTTTTAATCAGAAAAGGATTATAACTGCTGTCTCTGAGCTCTCAATGACCTAGAAACCTTTGCAGAGAGTGCTGTGCATGAGGGAGGTAGACACTGAGGACCTTTGTGCATTGAGCTGTAGTTGGAGCCACCATATGCCCCGCCTTGTGGAGGGAATGCACACAGTAGGGATGCACTTGGTGCCCAGCTGAGAGGAGGAGGGGAAGGGATGCAGCACTGCTAGATCCTGTGCCAGCCCTAATAGCAGCATTTCTGTAGTTAAGGTTGGAAATCCCAGCCATTCCTCAGGCTGTTCTAGTGTTCCCAGCCACTTCCTTCTGTTTTCAGCATATTTTGCTTCCTAGATCAGCCTCTCAGGAAGTGCAACCAGCAATTAGCAGTGGAGAAGGGCCTCTGCCACCCCTCTGTCTCCTTTCTCACCTTCCCCAGGTTCTGGCCGTGCTTTGAGGTGTGGGTCCCCTTGGGATGACTTAAATACAAGCCCTGTGCTTGCAGGGCTGGCTTGACATGCTCTTAACCCTTGCATGGATGGGGGTCAGCCTGGGAGCTAACATACTTACTGGGAGTGCAGAGCCCATGACCCTCCTTGAACCAGACTTGCTACACATCCTTCTAGAATAGCCCCTCAAGCTGTTGGCCTCACCTGCCCTGGCTGATAACCAACACAGCATGAGAACTCACTCTTTAGAAACCGTGAAATTCAGGCCCGGCTGTTTTTTGAGTCTCTGCCCTTTTGGTTTCTTATTCTGAGCAGTCTTGTGATTCGGAGGAGGCAGAGGAACTGACAGATTCACAGATGCTCAAGGACTCTTGTCTGCTTGGTTCTGTGGGTCCTTTGTCGTGACTGGCTGGGATCTGAGCCGTTTGATCTTTCTGTTAGAGATTGGACTTCATAAAAGAGATTGGTTCTGTTGTTGTTTTGCTTTTTGCCCGTGTACCATATTAGCAACCTTTTAATCATTTAGCGGGGAGACATGACCTTGAGAAGCAGGAGAGGAACATATGGTTTTGGAGATTAGCATGGTTGAATATTTTATCTTTAGAGTTTGATTTATGTGGTTTAAAGGCATTTTGACAAGAAGAGAAAAAGGGGTTTGTAAGCTCAGAGACCTGGAGGCCTGTCTTGTGGTGTGAAGTATAAGCAGCTGCTCCTCTCTTTAGCTCTGTGCCATGTTCTGTGATTCCAGGGAGATCTTTGAATCTTGGTGAGCTAAGGCAATGCTACGTACTAAGTAAGCGCAAGCCGGTGTCATCTTGCAGTGGCCACACAGAATTCAGAGACGGGAGCTTCCTGGGAGAGCTGTTTTGCTCTTTTCCCAGGAGTCTGTCCATGTGGGGGTGAAACTTGAGTTGCTGCTGCTGCTAACAACCAACAGTTCTCATTTGTCACTTGCTTTTTCACACATTGTCACACTTAATCTTCACTAGGACTCCATAGTAAGTACTTGCCATCTCTACTTCACAGAAGGAGGACAGATGTGTCTTTTTGGTCAGAGTCTGGGGGTGCTGAGATTACCTGGTTAAGTGATCTTTATCCTACTAGTCAGACTCAATAAGTCAGGAAAGGGAATGCTTTATTTTTTTTTAACTAGAACTTTTTTCAGTCAAAAATATTTATTTTCATAGTTAAAAATGAATGGCTTTTAACTTTTTTGGGGGGAGGGTATATAGTTCTGTGAGTTTTAACACATGAATGGATTTGTATAATCAACACCACAATCAGGATACAGAAGAGAAGATTCTAGAATTTTATGTAGCTCCTTATTTAATCCTTGCTACTCTTGAGCCCTCCTAGTGGGAGCTTAGAGCTATTTTGCAGGAGGTGGGGCTTTGAATACACTGGAACAGAATAGTTTACTTGAGGTCTGATTCTCAATTTTAGAGTCCTAAACTCACCTTTATTTTTAAGAGCTGTGATTATATATTTTTTCTCATTAAGTAATATACATTTATTTTAGAAAATAAAAAGAAAAATGATAAAATATTTTAAAATACCATTATCTTTCATTACCCGTAGATAACCACAGTTGACATACTGAATATATACTTCATATATCTTAGGTTACATATTGTTGGGTTATCTGATTTTTAATTATAATTAATATATCGTGAACATTTTCCATTTAAATTTTAAAAAGATATTTTACTGAATCTGTAATACTCTGCAGTTCCCTTTGGTTAGGACTGAGTTTATTGCCCCACTTTTTTCCCTTTTTTTTTTTTTGCTATTAAATCAATGCTATGATGAATATTATTGAAGCTTAAGTTTGTGTACACATCCTTAATTTATTCCTTAGCAGGAAATGATCAAAATAGAATTGAAGTAAGGATTTTGCACATTTTTTGAGGCTTTAGATATCTGTTGTGAAAGAGCCTTCCAGAAATGTACCTTCTTATTCTTCTGCCAACAGTGTACCGGAGGGTCTATTAGAACATCTTTTTGCCTACGAGGCAGCAAACCAATGTGTGATTCCCACCAGTAGGGTGGCTTTTAGAGGAGTACTTCATTTGAGGAAGCTTATTGGGGTATAGCACACAGATAGTGCATGAGTCATTAGTGCACAGCACGGTGAATTCTTACATGGGTATATCCATGTCACCACCCCCCAGACTGGGGTAAAGAACATTCCCAACATCCCTTACCCCTTCCCAGTCAGTTCCCCCCTGCTCTCAGAGGCAGCCATTATTCTGAGTTTCATCACCGTGGGTTAATTTTACCCATTATCTGTTTTATCTGTAAGATGCATCCATATTACTGCATGTAGCAATCATATCTTTATACTGCTGTGTAGTGTTCCATTGTATACATGTAGTACAGTTGATCCAGTATCCTATCAGTGGGCTTTTGGGTTGTGTCTGGTTTGGGCGCTTTTATAAATAAAGCTGCTATGAACATTCTTGTACGTGTTTTTTTGATGAATGTACACATCATTTCCCCTGGGTGTATGACGTAGGAGTGGGATTGCTGGGTCATAGGTTAGGTGTATGTTTGCCTTTAGTATAAAGTCTTTCAATCTGGGCGTGTTGACATTTTGGGCCAGATGATTCTTTGTTCTGGGGGGCTGTCCTGTGCATTGCAGGATGTTTAGCAGCATCCCAGGCCTCTACCTACTAAATGCGGCTAGCACCCCTTCCCCCCAGGTGTGGCAACCAAATATGTCTCCAGACATTGCCGAATTTCCCTGCGGGGCAGAATCACCAGTTGTTGAGAACCACTGCTTAGTAGATGCTGCCAAACAGTTTTCCAATTTATACTGCCACCAGCAAGGTGCGGGATGTGCCATGTATTAATTCAGCAAGCACGCTGAACCCTGCTGGGATAAAACGGTAAGTAAAACATGCCCCCTGGGGTCCAGTAGGAGAGACCAAGTGAAGAAAAAGAGGTAAGAGTCTCCGGTGAATGCTGTGATCAGGGTAAACATGGATTTTTATAAGATTCCAGAGGTGAGACACCTCCTCCAGCTAAGCTAGAGAAGAGGCAGTGTTTCTGGCCCCTAAGCTGCATTTTGAAGAATAAATAAAAATTAGGTAAAGAGAAAGGAAAAGTGTCTCAACAAGAGGGCAATTTGCGCAAAGGCATGGGCGGCTGGGGAGAGGAGAGGGCGTGTCACTTTGCTCTTGGATAGCTAGCTCTGTTGGCCACCAAACTGAACTTCCTTTCTTGAGGTCTTGGTGAAAAGATCTTGAAATTTGACACTTGTAATTGTTACCATTGCAAGTAACTGTGGCAGGAATCCAAACTCCAAGTTCAGGCACTGATATAGATTTACCTAGCAAATGCTGGATCCCGTGGGGAGGAGGATTTGGCAAGTTTGTTGAGAGATGAGTATGTAGGGTGGAATCGTGGAAAAGCACTGGGGTCCTTCCTTTAAGGAAGGAAGAGAGAAAGTGACAACAAAAGGAAATGTGATAAAACCTTTATTCCTTTATTGGTGAGAAGAAGTACAGTATTATCTTCTGGGGGGCATGAGGGGATGTCATGCTAGAAGAATAATAGAATACCTAAAATACCTTCCATGGAAAGGTGGCGTTTGCCTAACCTCAAATGTGGTATAAAAAACTTTCTTCTCAATTATTTGTGAGTTCCAGGAAGAATTGTTACAAAAGGATGAACAATTGGCCAAATTTAATTGTATATTTAAGAAATGACTTTTATTAAGGAGGTTAGAATCACAAGTCCTACTTCTGACATCACTGCCGTTGCTGCCAGCTGTAACCAGGACAACATCACCCCTTGGCCAGGCTGCTGGAATCTTCGTCTACTTGGATGCTCAGCTTCTACTCGTGTCCACCACCCCAGGCCCGTTTCTCTTTCCCCAGGCTGTGGTGGAAAAGTGATGTTTTACAAACATGAGTCCATCCACCCCCTTTTCTGCTTAAAACCCTCCCATGGCTTCCCATCCAAGCCAACGGGAAATGCAGGTTCCTTAGTGTGGCCTCCAGATCCACCCTAGTCTTCCTCTCCAGTGTCACCTTGCAGCACTTGTGCTACCATTATGTCGATCCTCTGTCCATCTCAGAGACTTTGCGCCTGCCAGGTCCTCACCTGGAATGTTCTTCCTGCTGATATTCGAATGGCAGCCCTTGCCTGTTGGTCTGGTCTTGGTTCCAGTGTCACTATCTCTACGGATCTAAAATCACCACCTTCCCTCTGGTTCCTCCTAACACCCCTTGCCATCCAACATCAACTAGTTCATTTTCCACCTGGGCAGAGACCTTGGGTGTTGTGGTCACGGTGGGAACGTGGCAAGTGCTCAACGTTTGCTGAACGATTGCATGAACAAAAGAATAGATAGCTGAAGTAGATTTTTTAAATGCATCTGGGAATTGGCACTGATAAAGAATGTTTACAAGGATCTGAGCATCTCTAACATCCAAAATAGGAGAAGAGCGAATGAAGCAGCTTCAAAAAGGAATGATTTCCTTATCCTGGAAGCACCAGTGTGTGATATGGGGATTTCTGTCTTGGGGAGAAGACTGAACTTGCTGGCCTTTCAGGAACAACCCAATCCTTGGGCTTCTACCACTTGCCTACTTGCTAATGGCCAGAGACTCCCAAGACAGGACTCTTTTAGGGCCCTGTCTAAAAGGGTACAAACCAGCTGCTTGTATGTGTATCACTTACTATGTGCCAGATGCTGTTCTAAGCATTTTCTAACCTATGTAATCCTCGTAACCATCTTGTGAGCTGAGTACTGTCATTGTTCCTATTTTTAAAATGAGGAAACTGAGTCACAGAGTGGTTAAGTGACATAGGGTAGGCTGGTTTCTTTGATTAGGGTACTAGGAAGACTTAATGAATAGAACCAATGAGCACAGCAGTGAGTGTGAGACATAGTTTATGCAGGTCAGATCGGCTGATTAATAATGAGTGCCTTGCAAGTGGCTGTGAAGGGCAGATGATCACTGTTCCCAGACCCATCTTCCCTGGGTGCCTCTCACCGCAGGCAACGTCAGCACCTCTTCCCAGCCCCTGCAGTGAGATGGGGCTGCTGCCTGGATTGTGGGCAGTGGGAAGTGAGCAGAAGTCTGGAAGAGAGACCCCATGGGCAAGTGGCTGAGAAGTGGTCACTGCACTCACCCCTTCCTGGTCCCATCTTCTCCGAAGTGGTGGACAGGAAACCAGTAGATAAATACAATTTTGATATTTCAAAGCTTCCCACATGGGCTGGGTATGGTGGCTTACACCTGTAATCCCAGCACTTTGGGAGGATGAGGCAGGAGGATGGCTTCAGGCCAGGAGTTTTGAGACCAGCCTGGGCAGCATATCAAGACCCTGTCTCTGCCAAAAAAAAAAAAAAGCTAGGCATGGTGGCACACACCTGTAGTCCCAGCAGCTACTCAGGAGGCTGAGACAGAGGAGGATCACTTGAGTCCAGGAGTTTGACTCTGCAGTGAGTCATGATCACACCACTGTATTCCAGCCTGAGTGACAGAGCGAGACCCCATCTCAAAAAAAAGACTCTAACAAGCTTCCATGGAGAAGTAACTGGGGGAAGAGACCTATTTTCTCAAGTTTGAAACAGGGTTACAACGAGAATAGAAAGGATCAGGATAGAGGATGGTTTTCTGGGAGGAGAGAATGTCAACAGGTGGAATCACCCACAGAGTGATTAGTGAGAGCCTTGGTTACGCGAGCACTTTGTACATTGGGGAAGTCGACATCTTCCTCCAGTGCCGTCCTAAATACGTGCTCCCAGGATTCCACTGCAGAGTTTGTAGCGGGGATTACCTGATGATCTGAGGTTCTGTGAGTAGACGTTCACTTCAGAACGCACATGACAAGCAGTGTACATCTCCTTCCTCACCGTCCGTATCGACACTTGCTTTTCTCAGGCCCCAGCACTGGAGGTAAATAAAAACGTCCTCTTGGGTTTGTTCTTCAGTACCACTATTTCAGCAGAATTTCCTGTTTTCCTTGGCTGTATTTTCTTAGGCGAGCTGGGGTGCTGACCACAACCTATGGCATTTTAGGGGGATGTGCATTCGGAATTCCAGTGGAGTCCTGGAACAGAACCTAATTGGAAATCAGAGACAACAGTTGCTTTTCTTTAAGATTTAAAGAGGTAAATTTTAGGTAAAAGCAAGGGCGAATTCACGCTATGTATTGTAAATCTGTAGACTCCTTCTGTTTAAGAAGTGTAGCAGTAGGCTGATGCAACTGCTCGGGCAACACAGTGAGACTCTGTCTCAGAAAAAAAAAAGTTGTAGCAGATAAGAAATACAAAGATTTCGGACAAGATTTTAATAAATTCAGGAAGACAGCAAATTATATCAAGGGAATGGGAATATGTTAATAGTTGAAAGAGTGCAGCCCACATTTCTGAAGGTTGTGTGCAGAATGCTTTGGTGTGAAGGAGTGATGATCTGCCTTTGATTCTGCCTCTCAGAAAGGCATTGAGATGTGCACAGAGCTTTGGAGACAGATGCCCCTGGGTGCCAGTCCCAGCTTTGTCCCTATATTACCTTCTCCTGGAGGGGCAGCTGCAGGCACCACATGGGATCATACAGGGTCTTACACAGGAGGCATTTAACTAAGTACACTTTCCATTGTCTCTGCAGGGCTCCTAAGGGCTAATGTCCGTGCTGCCAAAGGACAAACCCAAGTTGTGTGCACCATGGAGAGTGCCAACATTCCTTCACCCCATCAATTTATCAGTAGCAACGGTGGAAATTTTAAAGTGAAATTGCCTGGGAAACTAGAGCAAAACAGCCCTGAAAATAAAAGTTTTTGAGCGTAGACTCCACATCTTCTTTTGAGTACATGCCATACCTTCGGCAGATATTTATAGAGTGCCTACTGTGTGCCAGGCACTGTGTTAGAAAGTGGGGCTTGAGAAATTAATGAGATCCCAGCCCATAAACAAGCATAAATCCTCTTGGCGAAGACAGGCAGCTGGTCCACAAATAACTGTGATGCAGTGTGACAAGTGGTATCATAGGAAGGGTGTCCTGGGTCCTAAGGGAACCCCCAGAAAGAGCCAGTGTGAAAACTTCTTTAGGGCCACAGTAAACATGATAGATGCAGGTGGTACCCAGGGAAACCAAAGGATGGTTTGCTGCAGACCCTGCTCCTTTATGTGTTCAGAGCATCTCCCTCTGAGACAGACTAGCAAGCTTGGCAAGCCGGGAGCCTGCTCTGGACAGGGGTGTGGGTGGCTCTGCCTAAGTTCTGACCTGCAGCCAATACTCTAGATTCACATTTCCATTAAAGAGTACGACTGAAGGCAGTATTACAAAAAAGTACAGTAAGTTCTCACTTAACATCAATAGGGTCTTTGAAACTGTGACTTGAAGCAAGATGACATACAACAGGCCCTTGGATAATGTTGTTTCATTATAATGTTGATGAGGAAAAGAAATTGGTTTTGTTATAGGTCATTTTGCTTAAAGTCACAATGTCCAAGAACCTACTGATGACATTAAGTGAGGACTTTCTGTTCCCTGAAATTTAGAGTGGGAAGGTAAGTGCTGGTTGTGGAGTTAAAAAAGAAAGGAATACTTTTTTTTCTCAGCAGTTTTAATATTGCAATCTTTTAGAAATTATACATGTAAAAATATATACAAATGACCCTTGGACAACACAGGTTTAATTGCATGGGTCCACTTATATGTGGATTTCCTTCCGCCTCTGCCACCCCTGAGACAGCAAGAGTGACTCTTCCTCCTCATCCTCCTCCACCTACTCATGTGAAGATGATGAGGATGAAGACCTTTATGATGATCCTTATCCACTTAATGCATAGTAAACATATTTTTTCTCCCTTATGATTTTCTTGATAACATTTTCGTTTCTCTAGCTTACTTGATTGTAGGAATATAGTATATAATACAACATATAGAATATGCATTAATAGACGCTGTATTGTATGTCATTGGTAAGGCTTCCAGTGAACAGTGGGCTCTTAGTAGTTAAGTTTTAGGGGAATCAAAACTTATATGTGGATTTTTGACTGCTCTGGGGGTTGATCCCCTAATCCCCATGTTATTCAAGGATCAACTATAATTTTAATGATAAGCGTTAAAGTAATACTATACATAGTTCTTGACTGGAGTCCTTTTTTTACCCTTTTCCCTTTTGTGTTCGAATTCCCCTCCCTCCTCTTTCTCTCCTGTCTCTGTCCGTGTAATCAGTATTGATAGCTTGGTGCTCATACACAGACACGTTTGTTTGGGGTCTTTTCCTACCCAACCATTCCCTCCCCCACAGACACTTTTGTGCATGCGCATATATGTATAGTTTGTTTTTTTTTTTTGGTGGGCAGCATCATTTAACAAAGAGCTCATTTTGTATACCTTTTATCAACCACTTCTCACTCAATACTTCAAAAATAATTATTTTCTATTTCTATTTTACTTAATTTTTATAAGGAGTGCCTGCTAACCTTTTGTCAGATGCCTCTTTAGCATTTATTGCTATGGTCCTATAGTTTTTTCTACATTTAGTTTATTGAGGAAGTAAATTTTACAGATTTCCTGGTATTGAGCTGTCTTTGTAGTGCTTGGATAAACCCAGACTGGTCTCGGTATGTATCTCTTTGGTATACGCTTGAATTCTGTTGTTTGCTAGTATTAGTTCAGAGTTTCTGTAACTAAGCAATCATAAGCCTGATTTATTAATAATTTCTCATCTCTCAGGCTTGTCAGGTTTTGGGCATTAAAATTCCACTTGGCTTTATAAATAAATCAGCTTATTTTTAAGTTTCCTTTTGCCATTTAACAGTAGAATTATGGGTTAGTTAGAACTTAGGTATCAAGCTGTGTAGTCTTGGTGCCTTTTCTGAATTTTTCTACTTCTTGAATCAGTTGGATGATTTGTTCTCCTGAGAAATCATCTGTTTCTTCCAGGATTTTCAAATCTGTTGACATGAAGTTCCATGCAGTATTTTTTTTAATGCTTCTTTTAATCTCTACTATATTTGCTTTTCTATGTCTGTCCTCAATGGAGACCGAGTCTGTTTTTGCATGCCCTCCCTCTTTCCCCGTTTATTCTCTCCCACTGCCCGCCTTTGCTGTACCTTATCCTTAACTGGGCACAAGACGTGTTTTTCTATTTTATTGATCTCTTCAATGACCCAGCTTTGTGTTTATTTGTCCTTTTTATACTTTTTTATTAGTTTGAACTTTTATCTTTTTTAAATAACTTCTGCCTTTTGATTTATTGAGCTGTCCTTTTCTAATCGCTTAAGATTAGTACAGGGTTCCTTTTTATTTTTAGAACATTTTCTCTACTGTTGAAGGCATTTGACACTAAAATCTCCTTGGAGTATAATGTCTGGTGTATTATGTAAGTTTTGATACAAGTGTTCTCTTTTCCATTGCTTTCAAGATTTCCTTCAGTTCCTCTTTTGGCTTACTCTTTGATCTAAAAGTGTGTTTCTTAATTTCTGAATACTTAAGATTTTTTTGTTACCTAATTGTTTAATCCTAATTTTATTGGATTCTGATCACAGGAGTTTCCTTTAAGTCTTTAATTTGAAAGGTTTGTAAAGTTTTTCCTTGTTACCAAATATGTAATTAATCTTTACAACTGTGGCATAGGTGTAAGAAAAAAATGTGTATTCTTTATTTGAGGGAAGTAAGGGTATCTGTTAATCTGTTTATCTTCTTTGTGTCTTTATTTTTTTCTCTTTGGGAGATATTCTCATTTGAAGAGAGAAATTTTGACTGTGTTCTTACATTATTAAGAGTTTTTGGTTGCTGTGTTATTTGGTGCGTACATACTTATACCTTTTATATTTTCCTCCAATACTGTGCCTTTAATAACATCGCTCTATCTTGCAGTGTCCTTAACCTCATGTCCAGTTTTAACCTAAAGTCCAGCTTGTCTGCTATTAATTTTGCCATTCGTGCCTTTTCCTTCTTTGCATTTGCCTGGTATCTCCTTGCCCGGCGTGTTATTTTCAGTCCTTTTTGTCATTTTAGGTATAGCTCTTGAACAGCAGATATATGGATTTATATTTTTAACACTACCTGATAGGCTCTTTAGTTAGACAGATCAGTCTGTCCACATTTAAAGTAATGACAAACAGGCGTGATTTTATTTCTTCCATGTTTTATCTTACTGATTTAGTTTTTTTTCTCTTTTCCTCATTTTTTTTTCTTCCTGAGACAGGGTCTCACTTTGTCACCCAGGCAGGAGTTCAGTGGTGTGATCGTAGCTCACTGCAGCCTTGAACTTCCGGGTTCAAGTGATCCTCCTTCCTCAGCCTCCCAAGTAGCTGGGACTACAGGTGCATGTCACTATGCCTGGCTAATTTTTTAAATTTTTTATAGAGATAGTGTCTTGTTATGTTGCCCAGGCTGGTCTTGAACTGCTGAGCTCAAGTGATCCTCTCTCCTCGGCCTCCCAAAGTGCTGGGATTACAGGTGTGAGCCGCCGTGCCTGGCCTCTTTTAACCATTTTTGATGTTTTGATCAAGTTGTAGTTGTTCATCCTTTGTTGTTGTTGTTGTTCTGCTTGATAATGTGAACGTTCTCTGTCCATTTTTTCAGTAACAGCTTTATGGAGATATAATTCAAATGGATTCACCTATTTAATGGGTACAGCTCCGTGACTTTTAGTATATTCCTAGTTTGTGTAACCATTTTAGAACATTTTCATCATCCTCAAAAGAAATGTTAGTTATTACCCCAAGCCCTAGGCAACCACTGATCTCCCTTCTGTCTCTGTAGATTTGCCTATTATAGGCATTTTATATAAATGGATTCATGTAATATGTAGTCTTTGTGACTGGCTTTTGTATCAGTATTTCATTCCTTTTTGTTGAATAATATTCCATTGAATGGATATATCATTTTTTTTTTTTTTTTTGAGACAGAGTCGCATTCTGTTGCCCGGGCTAGAGTGCCATGGCATCACCCTAGCTCACAGCAACCTCAAACTCCTGGGCTCAAACGATCCTCCTGCCTCAGCCTTCCAGGTAGCTGGGACTACAGGCATGTGCCACCATGCCCGGCTAATTTTTTCTATATATTTTTAGTTGGCCAATTAATTTCTTTCTATTTTAGTAGAGACGAGGGTCTCGCTCTTGCTCAGGCTGGTTTCAAACTCCTGACCTTGAGCTATCCGCCCGCCTCAGCCTCCCAGAGTGCTAGGATTACAGGCGTGAGCCACCGCGCCCGGCCGATATACCACATTTTGTACCACAGTTTATTTGTCTGTTCATCAGTTGATGAACATTTGGGTTGTTTTCACCTATTGTCTATTATTTATAATAGCCAAAACCTTCACATATAAGTTTTTGTGTAGACATTGTTTTCAGTTTTCTTGGATATATACCTAGAAGTATAATTGCTGGGTCATGTGGTAACTCTGTGTTCAACATTTTGAAGAACTACCAGACTATTTTCCAAAGTGGTCGTCCCATTTTATAATCCCACTGGCAATGTATGAGGGTTCAAGTTTCTTCACATTCTTGCCAACACTTGACTGGAGTTTTGATTCTAGCCGTCCTAGTGTGTGAAGTGGTATCTCATTGATTTGTATTTGCTGAATGACTCATTATTTTGATCATCTTTTCATATGCTTATTGTCTATTTGCATATCTCATTTGGAGAACTGTCTATTCAAATCTTTTGCCCATTTGTTAAATTGAGTCATTTGTCTTTTTATTATTGAGTTGTAAGAGTTGTTTATATATTCTGGACACATGTTTCTTGTCAAATATATGACTTGTAAATATTTCTCCCATTTAGTGGGCTGTCTTTTCACTTTCTTGGTGATGTTCTTGCAAGCACAAAAGTTTGACATTTTTTGAAGTCCCATTTACCTATTTTTTCCTTTGGTTGCTTGTGCTTTTGGTGTCAGAGCTAAGAAATCATTGACAAGTTCAAGATAAAGTTTATCCCGATGTTTTCTTCTAAAAGCTTTATTGCTTTAGCTCTTACATTTATGTCTTTGATGTATTTTGAAGTATATTTTGTATATGGTGTGAGGTAAGGTTGCAATTTTATCCTTTGCATGTTGGTATTCAGTTGCTTCAGCATCATTTGTTGAAAAGATGATTTTTTCCCCGTTGAATTGTTTTGACACCCTTGTCAAAAATCAATTGACTATAATTTATTTTCCATTTTTATAATTTTTCCCTTTCTCCTCCCCACCTCATAATTAAATGTATATTTCTCCACAGTCATTTGAAAATAGCATGCTATTTCCTCTACTAAGACTTTTTCTCAGAACAAGACCTTCTATATCAAGAATCCTTATTTAACTTTTTATCATACTCAATTCCAGAGATTTACTACTATCTTTTTATGTTATACACACACACATACACACGAGATACACCAAGTATACATTTTGTCCAAATGGCTACTGAAGTCCAGACTGAGGCCAACTGTTGAATGAACTTATAGGATACAAGAGTACTGTCTTTTAAAGTTTTGTTTAAAAATTCTTATACTTTATTAAAGATTCTAGGAGTTAAAATTCCAAAGGTTGACAGTGTAGTACAGGAATAATAATTTCTCATGCTGTCAGTGGCTCGATTGCACCTGTGGACACTCTACTGCACATTTGTGAAATTGAAGAGGTATTCATTTCAGGTTGGGCACTGGGCAAGGCATTTTTTACTACATCTGCTAATATAGGGTATTTCTACCAGTGAAGTCCTCACCTTCCTAATAGTAGCTCTTGAAGGTAAAGGCTTACCTTCTGTTCATCTCCTAGATTTGAGGATTTGGTCAGTTCATAAGATGTTGCAATTTCATTGACACAAACCCATGAACTAAATCTTGGCTCACCACTTAAATGTGTTCTTTGGATATTTTTAGGAGTAAACTTTATATGTTGCCCTCACTTATAGTTTTTGTTTCTAACATTTCTGCATGAAATTGCTGCTTCCTACAGTCACTTGAGAAAACCAGGAATGTAGCAGTGGAACAGTATATTTTTCTTTCAGGATGACAAAATTATTTCAGAATTTCTGTCTGCATCTCAGATGCCAGTATATGAACATCAATTTTGGTGTCTTCCCTGAGGAGACAGCAGATATCATGTAAGGAACACTTGCGTCTCCTGACACATTACTTTGGTTACCCAGAATTCCTGGGCCAGCAAACCAGAAAGGCAGAAACATGGCTGAGTTCCTCATTAATTCAGCAGGCCGTCAGCCCTCAAAGGCCCGGATATGTTTGCACAGCTTGTCTGCTGTACAAGATACAGAAGGAGCACGTTAATTCAGGGAAAAATTTTTTTCGGTAACACACTTTCCAGGAGGAAGTAAACAACCAGGATTCATAGTTTGAGCAAATCTTGGCCATTCTTCATGTTCTAACTACTGAAAATGGTAATTTGTCCGTGGTAATCATTTAACATTCATTTCGAGTGTAGTGTTAGTCTCCATAGACTTGAAACTCTAAGAAATTGTTTTCTTAAAGCATCTTATAAGGTCTGTTAACAATTGTAAAGTTTGATTTATGAGAACAGAAGTTTTCTGTGATACTTTCTCTTTTTAATGCTCTACGTGCTCTCTTTTAGGTCTAGATTGGAAGTGATTCATTATGCATGTTGTCATGCATGGTTGTGAAATTTTTATCTGTTCCTGAATTTCTAAGGTGGCACTGTTGACTTTTTGCTTTTAATTCATTGTCCCAAGGTGAAGAATTCCCAAATAGGACGTTTTCTTGAGATAGTTATAGCCTGAATGAAATTAAATGACTGTAAGATTATATTAAATTCTTAAGGGCTATTTAGCTTAGTATTACAAAAGCTAAGACATGAAATAATTCTACAAAGATTATAATTATGATATAAACTAAACTCTATTATTCTGTCTTGTGTCATTATTTAAATTTTATAACTGTCAGTTCTAAAAGGATAAATACTCTTTTTAAAAATTATCTGGGCAACATACTCGTAGTATTTGTAATATTTGTACTGATTGTCATTCTGTTTCTCAGTTTATGTATTTGAAAGCCCTTAATTTCTTAATACTTTTTGTTTTTAAAATGAGCAGCTATTACAATCTTTAATTATTATAACATTTACTCTTATAATAACTAAATATTTATACTTACAGAATTTTAACCGGTAAAGCACATAAGTATATTTTCAGTCTGAGATGTATCTAGAATGCTTAATTATCTGTGAAAGATATTAATTTAAAAAATGGGCCGGGTGCAGTGGCTCACGCCTGTAATCCTAGCACTCTGGGAGGCCGAGGCAGGAGGATTGCTCAAGGTCAGGAGTTCAAAACCAGCCTGAGCAAGAGCGAGACCCCGTCTCTACTAAAAATTGAAAGAAATTAATTGGACAGCTAAAAA
>CAUYRT010080175.1:0-20569 GCA_963574885.1 Lepilemur ruficaudatus | reverse complement strand
TCCTGTGTGAGAGTGAGGTGTCCTGTGTGAGAGTGAGGCATCCTGTGAGAGTGAGGCATCCTGTGTGAGAGTGAGGTGTCCTGTGAGAGTGAGGTGTCCTGTATGAGTGAGGTGTCCTGTGAGAGTGAGGTGTCCTGTGTGTGAGTGAGGTGTCCTGTGTGAGAGTGAGGTGTCCTATGAGAGTGAGGCATCCTGTGTGAGAGTGAGGTGTCCTGTATGAGTGAGGTGTCCTGTGTGAGTTTGATGTGTCCTGTTTGTTGTGAGGTATCCTGTTGGTGTGAAAGGTGACATGAGTCACGGCTGGTGGTCGAAAGCTCAGGACCAGTGTGGACCATGAGTCTGGGTCCGAGGGGACACTGCTGCTTGCCCCAGCAGCTCTGACCTGGCTCCATGGTTCCAGAGATGGCCCGTAACAAGCCACTGGAACCTCTGGACCCCAAAGCCTGTCTCCCCGTCATAGCCTGGCCCACTCGTCTGGTGAAAACTTCCAGAGGGAAAGGAACTTGTCAAAGATGCCCAAATACAGAAATTTCAGAACCCGAAGCCAAATAGGAAGACAACCCTATTCACAGGCCCATGTCGGAGCAGGAGGGCAGCCTCCCCCCAACATCTGCACTGTCCGTGCTGCCGTGACACTGGGGCCGCCCTGCACCCTCTGGGACTTCGGGGTCTTCCTGGGGAAGCGAGGGACACACCGAGTGTGCTATTCAGATGACATTTTCTGATGTAAAAACCAGCATGGCTGGTGGAGGATGTCCCTGGAACAGGGCAAGGGACGGGGCATCGCCCAGCAGAGTGAAGTCATCCTGGGTGGGGCGACCCACCTGTGTGTGAAGCAGTGGAGAGACGCAGACCCCTGGCGTGACCCCAAACACCACCTGGTCCCTCCCTGCAGCCCCTGCGCACGTGGGCGTGTGGGCGGCGCCGGCCCCTCCAGCTGGACTCACCGTCCGCTCCATGTTCCGGAAGATCTCTCGGGCCTCCTCGAAGGAGCACTGCTCTTCCTTGCACTCCCTCTCCAGGGAGCCCGGCCGCAGCTCCTCCAGGAACGAGTTGGCTCGCCTCTGCCGGCGCAGGACACTGTGGGCCGCCTCCTGGGTGATGAAGACTGAGAAGCAAACCCACGGAATGCGCGTGACCCACTGTGCCAAGATGCTGGGAGGCCTGGGTTCCCCTGCTCAGTGGTGGCCTCAGAGGGCTCCTGCCGGCCCTGGAGCCAAGGGCCACAGAGAAGCGTGGCGCCTGCAGACCTGGCTGAATTTGGTGCTTTCTGTGGGTGGCTGGTGACGGTGACGGGCGGCGCAGCGCAGCCCTCCACAGGCACGTGGCAGCGTGCTCTCCAGACTGTAGTCTAACACACGCACCCTTTTCCACCTGGCCACTTCACTTCCAGGAATTTATTCTAAGGGACTATTGGAGGCGCGTGCAGACACTCAGCCACGAGGAGCCACTGACAATACAGTGCTAGTCAGAAGCCACCACGGGTGGTTCCCACGCTGCCGGTTACTGTGGTGTGGCCCAGCAGGTGAAGACGAACGTGATGCCACAATGTCTGCTGCACCATCCCTTCTGGGTAAACAGTGGGTGCTCATGAACGATATATAAGTACTGATGTGGCACATCACAGCCCTTGTGGGACACCTAAATTCCTCATCTGTGATGCTGCCGTGTCCCTGGAGGCCAGCCCTGCTCCTTCCCGGGTTCCTGGTGGACGGCAAGGCCCCTGCCTTGCCCTGGACCATACGGCACCCCCACGTCCTCATCCCCGCACACCAGCTGTCGGCAGTCCTGGGCACCTGCCTGTGTGTCGTGGGCCCCGTTAGCTCAAGACCCGCCGTTCTCCCGTAGCCCCCTGGTTCCCTTAGTGGGGCACCTCCTGAGGGGGCACCTCCCAAGCGTCCTCCCAGCCGCTCACGGCAGCCCAGCCACCACTTGCAGCGATGGAGTCCACACTTTGCTTATGAGGAACACGAGGTCGGTGGAGCTTCAGATTCACCCGAGGTCACCCAGGGTGGCGCCACTCTCATTCTTTGGGACACCCGACAGCTGTGGGACTGTGCCCTGAGGGGGTGGGGGTGGAGACCAGGATGTTTAAGTTGTTGAAAGCTATGCAGAGGCTGAAATTCAGTGGACCCGCTGAGCCCTCTTGGGGCAAGAGGGGTGTAGAGAAGGCGGGGGGGGGGTAGGACCAGCTGGTGGGAGGGGATGTCGCAGGTGCAGCAAAGATGAGAGTGACAGGGTGCCCAGCGGGTGTTGCGGAGGTGGAGGAGGGCATCCAGGGAGGAGCTGGGGCCTTGCTGGAGGACGCGGCCCACGAGGCTGGAACCCTGCAGGGCCCGGGTGGGGCCAGCTGCTGAACAGGAGGGCAGGAAGTGAGGAGGGAGGTGCACTGGGCCATCGGGGCTGAGAGAGGGCCACGTCTTTCTCTACGTCAGACTTTCAGGTGTCCACATTCCCAGGGAGTCAACCGAGTATGGAAGGAGAGGTGGTGGACACGACAGGCCAAACCACAGATCCGCCTCCGCGAGGGCTCCCAGCACACGAAGCGTGAGCCCACGGTCTCTGCCCAGAGGCCTCAGCACCCGCTGTGTGGGGCAAGGGGGGCGGCCTCGGTCACAGAGCCACAGTAGTGACCCAGCCTGCAGACCCCGCCCATGTCCTGTCCCCGACACACCGTCTCTGAGCCCAGAGCCGCAGAGCAAGCCACCAGCCGGTCCTTGCAGGCGCTTGCAGGGCCGGGAAGGCACCACCCACTCCTGGAAGTTCTTGGAACAATACTCCCGCCAATGCCTGGGCTGTCAAGAACAGCCTTGGCTGCACCGCACGGCGAGCGCCTGGACGCTGGTCTCCAGGAGGAAGGCGCCTCCACACCTCAACATGGGCCACCAGCAAACGCTCCTGGCAGGGGGTGCCCGGGACAGGCAGGTCTGGGGAGGCCTGGGGCCCGGCTGGTGGGATTCCCAGCCACCCTTCCACCCTGGCACGGGGAACTCCTGGGCGTACCTGCAGCCAGACAGCCCTGGAGCCCGAGCAGAACACAGAGCAGCCCGCGGGCCATGGCGAGGTCTCAGCAGCCTGTTGACATTCCCAGCAGGACTGGCGGGCAAAGGGCAAGCGGGCTGGGGGAGGGGACAGTGTCCTAAACACTGGCGAGGGCTGTTTGGGCAGCTCTTGGTAGCCGAGCATGGGGTCCGAGCCCTGCCTGGGAGCTTGTCCCCCAGCTGTCTGGGTCCCTGCGGAGACTCCGGTACAGTCTCGGTCCAGAGCCCGGACACAGACCACAAGTGGGGACGACTCAGAGTCCAGGGCAGAAACCAGGACGTCAGGAGGACAGCCCGGCTCCCGGGGGCCAGAGAGCCTCGCTGGGGAGAGGAACACCAGCCCCCTGCAGGGCCCTCCCCACACCCACTGGCTTGTCCTCATTCCACAAGCTCCCCAGGCCCAGCCACGGCAAGGGTGACCCGCCGCCCCAGGTTTCCCAGGATGTGGGACTTTCTGTGCTAAAACCAGGCACTGGGCTCACACAGCACTAAGCCTCCCGGACTGGGCCCTCCGGGGTAAATGTCCTTTATGGGAAGGGACGTTGCTGGCAGTTCCTGTGGGAGCCAGGCCTTGCCTGGACCAGCTGACCCGGCCCTTCCAGCAGCTACAGGGAGGGAGGGGTGGACTCACTCCGTCTTTCAGGGCAGACTCCAGGGGCGCTTGGTGAGGGCCCCTAGGAAGTGTTTTCCCTCCACCAACTGCGGCGGAAGCTCCTGCCTGTCTTTGACAGTACCTGTCTCAGGGAGATCTTGTAACTCTTGAGGTAGTTTCAAACTTTAAAGCACGTCTACAAGTGCATCCAGCAAAAACAAACACCTTCAAGTGGCTGCCCGATCTGGGATGACGTGTCCAGCTGCAGTGGGGTCCCCTTCGCTTTCAGCCAGCACAGCCACAGTTGAGGGGGTGACATGGTAACACCTCATCCCCGCCCACACGAGGGTGGAGGCCTGGCTGGTTTTGGGGTGTCCTTCCCCTGTGGGGCTCCACGTCAGAGGTCCTCACCCCTCCTGTGCAGCAGAAAACCTGGGGGACTTCAGGAAACATGTGCCAAGCCCCAGAGGGATTCAGGGTCCCATGGGCTAGGGGCTGCACCTCACCTGTGTGCCGCTCCCGCCCCCGAGGGCGGCAGCAGTGGGCAGGAGCCAGCTCTCTGCCCTACTCTCTGGCTGTCCAATAGCCGAGGCCGGAGTCCCAGCACAGAGTCTGCAAGATCTCAAGTGTGACAGCTCCACCTGGGCCCCACTGCCCTAAAGGGGGCTCCCCCTGCTTGGGCTTGTCCACGTCCGTCCCATGGGCACCCTATGGCCTGGAGCTGGCCTGAGCCACACAGAGGGGCAGGCCTGGGGGCCGCCACGCCACCCACCGCCTTCCTCAGGGAGGCCAGTGGGCTCCCTGCATGCGAGCCCCCTCAGATGGGCCCACGCACCTTCTGCCCTGACCCCAGGGAAGGGGACGGTCACAGCCTCTGCCATGCACCCGTCTGTCTGCCACGCTGAGCCACCCACGGGCCAACCTCCAGTGGAAGGACACAGCAACCTTTGCTGGTCGCTTTGGGGGGTGTTCGTTTGGGGGATGAAAGGTTGTTATGCTGAGTGTGACTCAGTATCTTCTGAGCCCTGTCTGTCTTTGTACCTTCCTCACGGAGCTCTGGGCGGCCAGGACTTCATCCTCAGATCTGCTCGGATTTTTGTCTGTTGTTGAGAGCAAACCTTTCCTGTTTTTCGTAAGAAATCCATCCTTGCCCTAAGGCAACAAGAATATTGTTTTCTTCTAATAACCCTAATTTTTTAAGTTTAGGGAGGGATCTAATCGTATTTTGTTATTCACTGGAAAGCTAGTGGTCCCAACGGTGTGGACATTTGCTGAAGAGGCCATCGGTGCCCCTGCCGACCCTCCCATCCTGGCACACATGGGTTGCGGTGACCGCAGGGCCTTCTGTTCCGTCAGCTCCGGCCTCCACCGAGAGGCAGGACGCCCCGGGGCTTTGGGATCAACCTCGACACTGGGGCCTCCCCCTCCTCCCTTGCCTCAGCCCCAGAACTGCCCTGGCTGCATGCAGGACATTTTTCTTCCACATATATTACAATCAATTTCCTAATTCCACAAAGAACTCTGCTGGGATTTTGATAGAATTACATTAAATCTACACATTAACATGAGGGAATCTGATATTTTGGTGATATGGAATCGTCCCATCCACAGAAATATCCCCGTTTATTTAGGCCTTCTTTTATGACCTACGATACTGCATAATTTTGTCCAGAAATTTTGTTACATTTTAGTATTTTACCAATTGGTTGATGTGAAAACAGTATGTTTCAATTTGTTATTGCTAGGAATATGAATGGCTTTTTGTGGGTTGCTCTTGTGGACTCGTATTAGTTTCAATAATTTATGAATTTTCCTGGATTTCCTAGATATGAAGTTATTTTTCAATTAATATGACTCAGTTCCCTTTATCACTAGTACTTCCAGTAAGCAACTGCGGGCAGTAGTGGGCATCTCTGTTTCATCTTGCCTTCATTGGGGATGGTTCTAAAGTGTTTCAATAACTAAAATTTTTGTTGTAAAGACTTTGTAAGATACACTTTTATTTGGCTAAAGAAATTTCCATCTACTCCTAGTTGCTAAACGTGACAAATGAATGTTGAATAAAGTTGGATTATTTTTCTTGCGCATGTCAGGCTGGTGACCCACTTTGGTTCCTTAACACAGGAAATTACTGCAACAGGTTCTGATGTTGGACCGTCTTTGCCTTCCTGGGACAGAGCTGCTTGATTAGAAGGTGTTACTTTTATTTACATCATACAGTTGGGTTTTATTTGATTATATATTATTTGATTATATTTATTTGGAACTTTGCATTCATCTGCATAAATTTTATTTTTTGTCACATGATCTTTGTCAGGTTTGGGCACCAAGTTTAAACTTGCTTCGTACGTCTGTTGAGTTGGTTTCCCTCTTTTGATACTCTTTGAATATCAAATAACTGTGTAAATATTGTCATATGCTCATAAAACCACCTGGGTCTAGTATCTGTTTGGGGGTGAATCCTTTTGGGTTTTTTTAACTGCAATTCAATTTCTATGTTATTCATCAGCCCAAGCATTTTATCCTTTTTGACCAAGTTGATTTTTTAAAAAAGACAATTTCTATTTTGTCTGTTTTCAAATGTATTCACAGAAAGTGATTCATAATGGTTCTGTCATTTGAAATTGTACATGTTGTGAACTTTCTCAGGTTTTCTATAAATCAGCCAACTTCATTAGAGTTTTCGAAGAACCATTTTGATTTTGTGGATCTGCTTTGCCTTTGTTATTTTCTTCTCTGAGTTGTACTAGATCCTTTTCATACTTTGAGTTACATGGGTCCTATGTTCTAGCTCCCGTAAGTGGCCAACTTGTTCATCTCGTCTCGTAAAACCAGACACTGGGCTGTGCTCAGCCCAGTTCTGAGGGAAGCTGAGCCCCAGACCCTCCCTCTCCGGCCCGTGAGGCAGAAACAGGCTTTTACACTCCAAATGCCACTTCAGCATTTTCACTGTTCTGTATTTGGCGTGTGTTCCACGTGTGCTGGGAGACACTGTGCATTTCTCTGTTTGCAGGGACAGGCAGGCTCAGCTTCCACGAGAGCCGACGCCGCGCCCTGCTGCGGGCTCTGCCGGGACGACACTGTCAGGTGCCCGCAGGTCCTGACGGTCCTTTCCCACCGTCCACTGTCCCAACTCCATGTGCTGTGACTGACATTGCTACACCAGCTTGCAGCTGGTGTTTGTTACATCTTTTTTCTTTCTTTTATTGTCAGCCTTTGCGTAGTTTTGTTTTGTGGGCTCCTTTGGTAGTTATGGCGACCCCAAATCCGATGCTCTCCCCACAGGTCAGTCTGCCATGGCCGCGGCTACGAGTGGGCGTCTGGATTCGCTCGGTCCGTGTGACACGCCTCCCCACGCCACCCTCCCCTCTCCTGCTGGACCAATCACCTGCCTCATTCTCCCCATTTGGGGTTAGAAGTTCCCGGCTGTGTCATTACCTTATAACGGCTCCTCTACGTCTCTTTCGTGGCCTCCGTGGAACCTCGTGGCTACTTCACATCATCACTGTCGACAGGAAGCACGCGTGGCGTGCGGGGGCCTGGCTCAGCCTGGGGCCCCCAGCCGCCTGCCTTCCGGTCTGAACCCGCCTAGTGCAAGTGCGTGGCACTCACGGCCCCTGAGCAGCGCCGCGGCGACATTCTGCGCCCTTCACAGACGGAGGCGGACACAGGAGTGGCTCACATTTATTCAAACTTCGTCCGTACAATAGACAGCTCTGACCATCAAACTTCATTTACATCAGCAGTAAAAAAAAACCGTGACAGTGTGTGAGACGTGAGGATTAAAGTGCCGTCATGAGGAAGAGGTCACACAGCAGAGGGGTGACCCTGCGGAGACGAGGGACCGTCAGGACAGTATGTTACACGGATCACGTCACACGCCGTCTCCCGAGTAACTCACTCGCTGGAGGGAAAGCTGCCCTGTCTCTGCACGTTTCCTATTTTATTCCCATTCTCTAGCGGTCTGGCCAGCGCCGGCTCTGTGTGCCGGGGGCCGGGCGAGTGGCGCACCTGGAGACCCGGTGGGACGCGGCCAGGTCAGCCTGCGCGGCAGCATGGACACGTGAACACACCTCTGCCTCCAGACACATATGTACATAGGCTCAGACACGCACACACACACAGCTGTCTGGTCAGACACAGGAAAGCATTTCGAAAGACCGATTCGTCTCTGCAACACAACAAGGGGTCCGACAGAAGCGCCTTCTCGGCGTTGCGCCGTGACCTGAACACAACGGATGCTCCCCCTCGAGTTTCTATCCAGGGTGAGCATGATGCGGAGTGGGGCGGGGCTGCCTGTGTGCGGGGCGGGTGGTGTTTGGGTGGAAACGAGGTTCTGCCGGGCGGCGTTGGGCCCCAAGCTGCAGTCTGCAGCGCCGGGCCAGGTGATGCCCTGCAGAGGCGGCATCTTTGTATTTTCTTTAAAAATGATAAAAAATATTCTAACTCAGTGAAGCTCCTTAAAAAATCAAATCCCCCCACTCTTCATAGAAAAGAATTTACTACCTTAAATTATAGTTTGAATTTTCTTTCAAAAATCAAATCTACGCAGGTGAAGGGATCTCCTTGGTCTCTGCCTGCTCCGGCCCTGGATGCACCACTGGACATTACCCGGGGCATGATTTCACTCACCTGTGGCCAGGTGAGCTCACGGGCGCCATCCCTTTCCGTGAGAGACCCCAAATCATTCAGTAGCATGAACCCGGTGCTTCGATGTAAACCCCAATAACAAAAAATAGTTTTATATCAAATACAATATCAAATTGTCATTTCATGTAAACACAGTGATTCTTGGTAAAGATTTGAGGCCAAAATACCATGAAAAATGGCCGTGGGATTAATCCCCGTTTTAAAAAAATCCTAAAACTTGTAAAAGACAGAAGAGTCCCCTTTGCCCTCAGGCTGTCGGTTGTGGTCCGTTCACTCCTCTTGGAAGCGGCGCCGGGTCTGACCTTCCGTGGGAAGCTCCGGCCCAGAGACGAGGAGCCTCCCTCCCGCCAGCACGCAGGCTCACGCACCTCTGTCCGCGCCGAGGAAGCTTCCGTGGACGAGGATCTTCCCGTTGACCCGGCCTCTGCCCCGAGAGGGTCTGCCCGGCCCCCACATGGCTCGGTGGCTCTCGTGCAGGGCAGTTGGGGTTCCCCCTTTCAGGGTATCCTAGAGCACCATCTCCTCGCCAAGCTGCGTGAGCCCCAGCCAAAGAAAACTGGGATCCAAGCTCTGGCCTCCCGCACGGCGCCCGCGACGTCCGCGCCGGCCTAGCCCTGGAGCTCAGCAAAGGGCGCCTGGCCGCTCTCGCTGCAGCTGGACGAGTGGCTCAGCACAGCCGACCCCGGGCTGGACTCTGCGGGGAAACCGAGCGGAGACGCCGCGCTTGGCTCTTTCCTCCCGCAACGGACTGTCTGCTCACACGGCCGGGACGCGACAGGCGCGGAGCAGGCTTACCTGAGCTGCTCAGGCACTGGGCCGAGCTGGACTTGCCTAGGTGGGGGGACAGGCTGCTGGCCGGCACCCAGCCCTCCTTGCCCGAGCCGGGGTCCCGCACGAACCTGCAAGGGGTGGGGTCAGCTGGGCCACCAAGCGCAGCGCGGCCACGGCGCGGGAGCAGGCGGCGTCTTACCACAGGCCTTTCTGGCCCTCGCGGAGCAGCTCGACCACGTCCCCGCTCCTCACGGCCAGGGCGCCGGGGCCGCCCTCCACGTGGCCCACCACGACTGTGCGTCTGCCTGCGACCTGGGGTGGGAAAGGGACGCAGGCGCCAGCATCAGCACCAGCGGGCGGGCGGTGCCGTCTGCTGTCCCCACAGCACAGACAAGGTCGTACAGGGACTTCAGACCGCCCAACACCGAGAGGGAACACCACATGCCTCGGGAGCCCTGGCGAGACTGTGGCTAACCCTGGAAAGGTCCCCAGTCTCCGGGCGGGCGCTCACCACACGGCACAGCCGGCCTCCCCCAGAGCACCCCACGCCCCGCCCTTTGCGTCCGCAGACCTTCCCTTCTCCCGCCCATCTCCTAGCAGCGGTCACTGCCCAGCGGGCCACCTGTCTCGCTAAGCCCCCCAGGCTCCTCTGTCCTGCGTGTCCTGTCCCTGCTTGTCCTGTCCGCCCAGAACTGGGCCGGGCACAGACCCTGGCGTGGGAGGTTCTGTCGTGGGCTGCGGCGCTGGAGACGGAAGCTGCCCTGGGAGTTGGGGGACGACCCGCGCTGGCTCTGCCCCTCCCCCCGTGGAACACCGTCCCGGGCTCCCGCCGTCGCCTGCCCTGCGCCTGCTGGGCCCCATCACGGATGTGTCCATCCGCGGCCACAGCGCTGGTGCCGGGCCAGGCCCAGCAGAGTGGGCTGTAAACACTGTCCTGACTCTAATGGCCTAAGATGCAAATAGCTGTTCTCTGCTTTTAACAAAAGCAGGGCGTGGTCTAGCACGCATATGCACGCTTAGGGCAGCTGGATGTTCTTCAGGTGAGACCCAGGTGAGCGCGCAGCTTTGGGGAAGCTCCCCGCGCTGGAGGGCGGTGGGGAGTGACTGTCTAGAAGGCTGCTGCACCGCGGATGCCGCGGGGAGGCTGGCGGGGGCCCCGGGGACCGGGACTTGATCGGGGAACAAAGCGTCGCTGGAGTGGGGGTGTCGCGAGGACCCGGCCAGGGTGCCCCTTCGAGCCCCACCCCCGCGGTACTGAGGCTGAGTTACCTACCAGCTTCTTGGGCGGGGCGCCGACATCTTCCTCCGCGTCGGACGAGTTGATGGGCTCCTCCGCGCTCGACCAGTCCGCGTCGTCCCCGGGGGCCTCCGGCGAGTGGGATGTCTTGTTCCAACCTGGGGGGAAACAGGGCCAGTGAGGCCGGCCGTGCGCGGGTCTGCGTGAGGTGGCCCCGCGGGGGCACCCCGGCCCGGCAGAGCTGGTCTGCCCCCGTTTCTGAAGAGCGTTGCGGCTGCGGCGTCCAGAACACCGGTACACAGAGGGTGGACAGTGCGCCTGCGCCGTGAGCCCCAGGCCCAGGGAAAGGCGCTTTTCGTTAACGTGTATCATTCCACATCTATCCGACCAGCGGGACCGGCTTACAATAAAAACGCCTGAGGCTCCCTGAGAGGGCCTGTCGCCCTGGACCTACGAGAGTGGGAGGGCCGTAGTCCTCACCGTGCGCTGGACAAACCGAGGCACAGACAGCCTGAGTCAGGCATCGGGGGCGGCCAGCCGGCTGGTCGGCAGGTGAGGGGCAAAGCCGCTCTCTCGACTCCATGCCGTGCATGTACCTCCGCGAGCTCCTCCTGCCAGCACCCCGAGGGGCAGCACTGACCCCCACGTGGGGGCGGGGAGAGGACACACCCTGGCACAGGGCGGAGGCCCAGCCGCACCCTGTGGGGCCAGGTCACAGGCAGCACCTGGCGCTGAAGGACACTCGGCAGAGAGCAGCGTGTGGGGAGATGGGCGGCTGCCAGTTGGGCTGGGGCCAGGCATGGCCAGCTCCGAATTGTACCTGGTGCCAAAGAAGCAGCACTTTCCTGCCAGGGCAGGTGCTGGGCAAGTGAGAACTGTAAACGGATCACATTCACAAGCGCACACAGCACAGGGCCCCGGGCGGCCCCCAGGCCAGGGAAGAGGGCTGGTGACAGCCAGGCTGGCACCTGTGCGAGGCCTGGGGACCCGAGATTCCGGCTGCCGCAGCCCCACCATCCCTGCCTGGCACAGGGGCAGCTGCCTAGGGTGGGAGGCTTGGACATGGGCCCTGGCGCCGGAGCCTGGCTGGCAGCGTCCTCCTGGTCCCCAGTGCCATGAAGCCTGTGATCGGCCTCTGGCCAAGCAGCACCGCACCAAGAGCGGTGAGGACGCAAGACAAGATGGCTGCGTGGGCAGCAGCGCAGGGGCCACAGACTCAGGGGCAGCCTCTACGGTGGCTGTCAGGGTCCTCGAGCCGCTCTGCCTGCAGGCACCACCAGAGACAAGAAGGGGCTCTGGACACCCCCCCCCCCGGCCCAGGGGCCCTGCTTTCTACAGCAGGAGGGGAGGGGCAGCTGCGCTCTGGGCGCCAGCCGTGGGCAGGAGACAGAAGAGCGTGAAGCCCAGTGACCACAGGCCAGGCCGGTCCCCCTCGACTAGGTGCTAGGGGACTTGGCACAAGGGTCTCAGGCCCAGTGGCCGATCACAGGGCCACCCCCATTTTCTGTAAAACAGTCCTTGACATTCACCGGCTGGAGGGGCCTTTGGGAGGCGGGGGATGAGGCTTTGACCCTGCACTGTCTTCCCCTCGGCCCCGCGGGGCTGCGCTGCCTTCCCTTCCCAGACACAGACGTGCGAGCCTGAGAGGCCGAGTCTGGCAGGAGCCATGTGTGCCCAGCCCCGTCCATGAGCCTTGTCAGTGCCCTCCACAGGGAAGATGGCGGGATGGCTCCGCCCGCCCCAGGTCAGAAGGGTCACAGCAAATGCCGACACTCCCAGGAGGCCGCCCATGACAAGCGGCTCCTCCCCCAAGCGCCCGCGGGCCATGCAGTGGCTGGAGGCCTGGAGTGTACCCAGGAGCCCTGGCAGCATGGGGATCCCTGGCGTGGGGGGCACACTGGCTCTGCTCTCATCCCTGCGGGGCCTTTCCAAAGTCTGGAAGATTCAGAACATGAAGCCCTGTCCCCGCACCAGAGATGGGTGGGTGGGCGGTTTCCCGGGACAGTGTTCATCCTAAACATGGGAGGCAGGGACAAGGCCACCACCTGCCTGTGCACCTGCCACCTGCCCAGGAAAGGAGACCCAAGGGCCCCGCAGCTGCCGCGTCCTGTGCGTCCACCAACAAGCGTCAGCGCAAACTGGGGACACAGGAGGGGCTGGTGCTGAGGGGCTGTGACGGGATCTGTTGGGGGCGGCAGCCAACCAACCCCAGCCTCTGAGCAGTGAGACCACCCTCCCTACCCCAGCCGGCAGGTGACGGCGACAGCCCAGCCAGCGCGAGGGCAGCGCAGTGGTCGGGACGGGTCTGCCTAGCGGTCAGCCGCCCTCACGGCCACGGCCCCTGGGCACCGGCTATTAAGCAAACGCGCCACTTGCTCCCAGCCTGAAGACGCCTCGGGCCTTGTTGTGGCGGCTGCGTAAACAGTGCCCTGGCCAGACGTGAGGGCAGCGGGACCGGGGCGTGTCACTCGCTCTACCTCGCACGCCAAAGGGAGTCGGGTCACTCTTTACTTGGTGCCGCTTGGCTTTCTTGTCGGGGCTGGTGGGAGAGGCTGCGGGAGGAGGAAGAGGCAGAAAGAAGAGGAGACACAGCGTGAGGGCTGAGGGGCAGGCAGAGGGCGGGGGCACGAGCTCATGCAGGGATGGGAGGCGGGAGAGGCCCGGGATGGGCGTCGGCTCAGAGCGTCATTCTAGGGCCTTTTCTTGGCGGGTTCCTGCCAGAATTTGAAGCTTATTTCTCTCTTTCAAGAGCGAGGCCACCTTATAAATATTTTACAAATTGGAAAACACCGCAAACGTCCAGACTGGTGTCTGGCCAGTGAACGGCTGGCCCGCACCCCAGCTGGCCTCGGGCTTCCCGGCATGATTCTTTCCTGTGTGTTTCACCCCGAGAGCCCCTGAAGGTGCCAGCCGTGGGCGATCTCAGTCCCCAGAGCAGACGCCGGAAAGCACCCAGTGAAGCAGCGGCAGCCAGTTAACCGGAGGGTTAACGCTCTGCAGGGAGCTGAGCCGGCCCCCACCTGAGGACTCGCCTTCCCCTCCAAGGATAAGGCACCCCCAAAGCACCACTCGGGGCTCCATACAACACACACAGTGCCAGTGAGGTGACGGTGGGGAAGGAAGCCGGTTCCTCGCGGGACAGTGCAGGACGGCCACCACGCCATGCACGACAGACATGCCACCGCGGGAGGGACGCCGGAGGCAGGCGGGGCCTCCTTTACCTTTCTGCCCCTTGATGCTAGCAAAGCCCTGCAGGGTAAAGCGCTTTCTGGAAAGCGCGGAGCTTTCTGAGGTAGAGCTAGTGACCACGTCGTCTAGGAAGGAAAAGAAAGACACGTGCAGGGCCCGAGACACAGCGAGAGGCGGGTGCGGCCGTCGCGGGAAGGAGAGCTGGGGGGGTCACGCACGGGGTCCCGGCTGGGCGCTTTCTGGGCTGAACCCGGAGCCATGGCGCCTGTGAGTTGGGGGACACGGGGACCAGCCCCTCTGCGCGGCTGAGCTGTGGGGAGCCGCCATTTCCCGTGCGCAGGGTGACACACGCCCGGGGGCTGCTGGCGGCACGGCGGACACCCACCTCTGCCCTTCTCCGGGGCCTTGGGCGGTGGCGGGGCACTGACGTATCCTTCCAGGCTCAGCGGGTCCGTCTTCCTCTCTTCCAGCTTTTTGACGTTTCTTGTGGTCCCTCTCGAGGGACTAATGACAACCGGCACACCAAGAAAGAGAGGAAAGTGTGTTTCCGGTTAGTTTGTCACAGTTCTCCAGGGCGTCCAGACGTCACCGGCCACATCTAGTCCTGCCTGACAGAACCAGACGAGAACAAAGCCGCCTGGCTAGCCGGCAGGTACGGGGTTCAGGGGCTTTTTCGGAGGTGGGTGTTTCTCTTTTGAAATTGCTATCGCATGGATTACTTATTTGGGCAACGTCCTGTTCCACAAATGATTAAAGGCGGCTCATGTAAGATACAGAAAAAATAAAGCAGAAAAAATAGGTAAACGGGTAAGACAACAAAGGGAAAACAAGGCAGGAAAGACGGTCAAGCCGTGGCCAGGCCACGGTGTGGAACACGCCACGTGTGCCGGCCACCAGGGAAACGCCAGGGTCACCGGCCTGGGAAGAGCCCGTGGCAGGCGCTGCCCATGCGGGACATAGTCCACAGACGAAGGACGGTCGGAGGGTCCAGGCACAGGCCTTTGGCGCCAACCCTGGCACAGACGTCATTCCCAGTGCCAGGCCCACTGTGGCCTCGCACAAACCGCACCCCACACCCGGGAGACTCCAGTGGCAGAGGCTGGGGGAGCCCCCTGCGTGGTTCGCGGAGCGCGCTCACCTGGAGCTGGGCGCGGGCGGCAAGGGCAGGCTCTGTGACTGCTCCAGCGCCCGGTGCTGGCTGGCGTCTGCAGGGGAGGAACACAGACACCTCACATGGTCGCCGCGGGGACCGTGCACCCCACTCAAGTGTGGCGCCGCCTCGCGTGATCGTGGGTTCACAGCTGCTCTGCGCACGGGCTGCGCGAGCGCGGCGTGGAGGCCCTCACCTCGGCAGGCCTGCAGCTGGCTGGTCAGCACCTTCCGGATCTCGCCCACCCAGGCCGCTTTGATCTCGGGGGTCGGCGCCTGTCCCCGGGAGAAACACCGGGAGGTGAGTGCCGGGGCCCAACAAAATGCGCTTTGCTGTCTCCCTCTCGAGACGGCCAAGGACGCTCGTGGGGACCAGTGACTGGTGGCTGCGTGTGAGCTGGAGCCCGCCCTGCACGGCAGGACCCTGGGCCCCACAACACGGGGCAGATGGGGAAAGGGCTGTGCGGCCAGCTTGGCACCCGGGCACCGCAGCACAGCCAGTGATGGACCGCGGGCCAGTGAAACTGGGGCAGAACCTGCCCTCCCTGGGAAGTGGCTGCGAATCAACGTTGCCTTAGGTGACAAGGACAACAGTGACTGCGGGGACCCGGAGCAGACGCTACACTGCCGGGGCGAGGGTGGCTGCAGCCGGAGCTCGAGCTGCAGCTGGCGGCCGCTCTCCCGTCTCGACGCAGGAGGACGGGCCCCGCGTGCTGCACACACGGCAGCCCTGTCGTGGTCCCTCTGACCCCGAATCTGAGCCTCTCCGTGTGTCTCACGCTGGGCCAGCTCACGCTAGAGACAGCCCAGGGCGGCGCCCCGAGTGCACAGCGGCTGCTCCCGGCCTGTGGGTGACGAACGCGCATGGAAGGTTCCAGACACCAGCTGCCGTCAGAAGCCTTTCTTGGCGAGCCCTGGCACCTGGCCGAGGCGAGGGTGAGGCCCACCTGGATGATGTAGACCTCCTCCCTCGCGTTGTACCAGATCTCGAACTTCTTGGCGTCCCCCTTCACATTCTCCGTGATGCCGACGGCCGTCATCTGCGGGCAGGCGGGAGGGGGTGAACACGCCCAGGGGACTGGGGACGTGTCTGGGGTGGGTGAGGGGCCCCCCACCCCTGCCCAGGTGGGCGCCGAGCATCAGAGGTTTCGCTCGAGGCGAACCGAGGCGCCGGGGAAGGCCCCACTCACGTTCAGCGACTGCTTGTAGCTGTAGGACGGGGCCTTCTCGTAGCCCTCGCCGCTCTCCTCGCGCCGCTTGCAGAAGAGCACGGCCTTCTCGTGCAGGAAGAGGTGCCGCTGCATGGGCTTGAACCTGGCCAGCTCCTTCACCTTGGTGTGGCCGCGCTTGTGGTCGGTCCACACGCTGAAGGAGCCCTGCATGAGCAGCCGGCCCAGGTCGCCCAGGTTGCCCTGCCGGCAGAGGGGCCGTCACCGCCGGGCGGGAAGAGTCCGGTCGGGAAAGGTGAACCCGCGGGGACAGTGCGGGACGGGGGCCGGGGCTTTGGGGCAGCGTCACTGCCCAGTGCTGTCATGGCGGCGCAGGACGCCGTGCACATCCAGACCCGCAAATGCACAGCGCCGAGTGTGCGCCCCCCGGTGACCTGCATTTGGCCAGGGACCGCGCAGCGACTTTGGCTGTCAGCCATAACAGGGGCGTCAAAAAGCGCCAGGTGCCCCGCGGGAGCCCGCAGCCGGGCGCAGCAGACTGCTCACACAGCCGAGTCATGAGCCTAAGGCTGCTGAAAACGTCACGTCTGCTGACACAAAAAACTGAGCCAGGCGCTGAAGGGACACACGGACAGGCAGGAGCGGCAAGTCCGCCCGGCGTGGGGCTGCGGCGCAGAGGAGGAATCTGCCCTTTGCGGCCACTTGTGAGTCACCAGCCCACAAACTGCGCCGCAGGGAATGGACGGCCACACCTGTGGTCTGGGCCCTCCCTCTGCAGGTGCCGGGACCCTGGGGACCCGTCTGGTCTGCTCCACGAGTGAGCACGCGTGTGCGACTCAGAGCCCTGCCCCCTTGGGCCGTGCGGATCGGAGCCAGCTTCTGCCAGGTTCCAGGTGGCACAGCACCCAAAGCCTGGAGCTCTGACGGGCCACCGAGTGGCTGCGGAGACGGGAGGAGGCCCTTACGTCGTAGCCAGTGATGGCGATGAGGTGCATGGAGTCGTTGACGGCCTTGAGGATGCCCAGGATGGAGCTCAGCGCCTCCTGCAGCCCCTCCGCGCCCTCGCAGCTCCGGCTGTACTTGAGCATCTCCTGCGAGCAGCGGGGCGTCAGCGCAGGGAGCCCCCCACGCCCTCCAGAGCCTCTGGCTCTCCCAGAAACGCGGGCCCTGCTGCAGCTGGGGGACTCCGGTGCGTCCGTCGCGGGCACAGAGGAAGGGTCCCCACGCAGCCCTCGTCTGCAGCAAGCTGCGGCTCCCACTCGCAGGCGCAAACCCACCACACCCCAGGGAAGTCCCCGTCCACTTCGACCCCGTAAAGACACGGAGCTGGAGGGGCCACGAACGGCGACCCCACAGCTGGACTCTCCTAGGCCAGCCCCCCCAGCCCCAACATGTGAGGACACACAGGCCCCGCCCCGCCTTGCAGGGGACAGATGGAGGTATCAGCGCAGAATCCCAGCCCACGGGATTCGGAAACCCCCTGGGGTGGGGGACAGGGTCCATATGTTTCCCATGTCTCCTTAGCAGCGGTGAGCACACAGTTGGCCCTCCACGGTGTCGGGATGAGCCGGTGCCACACGGGGCGGGAAGAGAACGGCTGGGAAAAGGGGTCCCGTGGCCTGGTAGGGCCGGGCGTGGTGGGAAGGAGGCCCGGGGCCCCACCTGGGAAGCAGCCCCGGGGCAACGGGACACCTGGCCGGCAGGTGAGGGCAGCAGGGGTCACGGGGAGGCCAGGCCGCCCCTCAGAGCCCACCTTGAGCAGCAGCTGGTACTTGGTGATCCGCTGCACCGGCTTCAGCAGGTACGAGTCCAAGCTCAGCTTGTGGTCCAGCTTCCGCTGGCATTCCTGCAGCCAAACAGAGCCTTGGCGCTCGGCTCTCACGGGCCTTTGTCTAAGGCCAGCTAGCGGGGGGGGGGGTCCAGGGACATACCTGGAAAAACGGGCAGTCGGAACACTGCCGCCACAGGCTCTCAGACCGCGGCTTGTTCTGGCAGTACTTCTCGTAGATCTGGAAGTCTTCCATCTGCAGCGGGAGGGCACACATGGCTTACAGGCCGTCCTCAGGGACAGCACTTAGGAGGGCCCGGCCACGCCCCAGGGGCCTGCTGTGCGTTAGTGATGAGCACTGCCCAGGGCACAGATGCTGGCTGCTGCCACTCTTGAACAGGGGTACACACAGCTGTCTGCTGACTTATCTGACTTGCCTTCCAGGGCTTTCTCTGGCAGTTTTGCAAATTGCACAAATTATTTAGCAAAAACCAGGCCTGAGCCCGGCGTGAAATGCAGTTGCTTCTGGCTGCCTCTAGGGGCGCCGTGCTTCCAGGGCACAGAGGGTTCCAGGGCATGGAAGGTTCTAGGGCACAGAGGATCCAGAGCACAAAGAGTTCTAGGACATGGAATATTCTAGGGCACAGAGGGTTCTAGGGCAGGGAGGATTCCAGGGCATGGAAGGTTCTAGGGCACAGAGGGTTCCAGGGCATGGAAGGTTCTAGAGCACAGAGGGTTCCAGGGCATGGAAGGTTCTAGAGCACAGAGGATTCTAGGGCACAGAATGTTCCAGGCCATGGAAGGTCTCAGGGCACAGAGGGTTCTAAGACATGGAAGGTTCTAGGGCACAGAGGCTCCCAGGGCCCCGAGGGTTCCAGGGCATGGAAGGTTCTAGGGCACAGAGGGGTCTAAGGGCAGGGACGGTTCCTGCGGGAGCCTTAGATACCTCTCGTCCTGGCTCATTCTGGGAGAAGGAGGATGAGCTCCCCACAGGCTGCACCCCGGGATCACCCACCTCCCCTCCCTCCAGAGCCCTCTCTGGCTGGATCTGACGCCCCAAAGCAGCGCCTGGGCGACGCTCCCTCATCCACCCTGAGCTGGAGCAGGGTCCCTGCTGTAAGGTGTGTGGCAGGCCCTGTGGACACCCCGTGGACGCCTCCTATGGGGCGGCCGCCTTGCAGCGAGGCTGGTGACACACCCGTCAGCGTCCAAGCCTTGGACACCCAGGCCCATCAGGGCCATGCAGCCGAGCACGGGGGGCCCAAGGCAACCCCAGATGCCACGCCCCCGTGTCTGGGTAACAGCTCCCAGCAGGAGGTCACTTCCTGGGAGGTGTCAGGCCTCAGACCTTCTTCGTTAGTAAAACGTTAGCTCTATGTGCTGGTTTTTGCCACGGGAACAGGCCGCAGGACCGACGTAGACTCCTGCTTCTGAGGAAATACCTCCTGAGCCTCGGGGCCACCGCACCCTTCACGACACAGATCACCCGCGCAGGGAGTCTTACGGTAGGTGTGACTCGGGAATCTGCATCCCCGATTGGTTCCCAGAATTTGCTGCGGCCGCGCGACAGCCCCAACCCGCAGGAGGGTCCCGGCCCCACTCTCAGGCGGCACCCGCAGCCAGGCTTCGCGGAGCTCGACCACGGCTCCCTCCTTCCTCCTGTCTGCCTCTTGTGGCCAGTGTGTTGCCAGACAGGTTGAGTGCCTCGCCCAACCTCACACAGCGCGAGGCCGCCCAGCCCTACAAGCCCGAAACCAAGCCAAGCAGCCCACGGAAAAAATCCAGCTTCATCTAGGCCTGCGTTTAAATCTTAGACACATTTAGGTGTGTCGAAGTATGTTATCTTAAAAATAAAACAACTAAAAAAATAAAACTTGAGACACTACGTAACTTTAGCATTCACCAAGGCTTAAGTTTTTTAGAGCTAGTTATTGGTTTAAAAAAAATTCTACTCTTTCAGTCCTTCCCCAAAACATCACATCATCAGAGCCGAACTGAAAACATCTGTACTCTGTCGTTTCAGTTGGTCAGAAGCAGAACTTGCAGTGGGATTTAAAGTCGTTATCATTCAGTCATTTTACGCAGTCAGTCGCGGACTTGAAAAATACATACCCGCTCCAGGAAGCACCTTCCGACCAGCTCCGGGCAGTCCGCGTAGGTCTCCAGCTCCCGCAGGAATATCCTAGACGGGGAGTTCTCGAGTCACATGAAAAGCAACCTGAGTCTGGCGATGCCAGTGACAGTTAAAGGAGATTATTTCCCAGCAGCTTTCCATCCTTTACTCTGGACGATTCAAGCTGCCGAGCGGTAACAAAGCCCCCACAGCAGTGCCCCACCCTCGCCAGGCTCTCCGGGGGACAGCAGACACAGCCCCAAGCTGGGACCCTGCGCGTTCCCAGCGTTGGTGCACGGGAGGGCGGACAGCTGCTCTGACGTCAGCACAGCCAGGACGAGGGCCGCGGCAAGGACAGAGATGGACGTTTCTGCCCCCACAACCGGCCGTGCTGTGGGTCCCTGCAGATGTGGCCCAGAGCCTTTGCGGGCCAGGGACCCTCCATCCGCAGCACTGTCCCATGCTCTGGGGCTGGTTCCCCTCTAAGTCTTCGATTTGCTTTTGTGTCCCGGGGGACATCCTGGTGGGAGGGGAAGCTGCCCTGGGGATCAATTTGGGGCTCTAGTGACAGACTGGCTGTGACCCCGGGGCCCAAGGCTTCAAGGATGCTAAGGAATCTTTTTGATTCCCAAGGTCCAAAGCCAGGCGTGGTGGCTCAATCCTGTAATCCTAGCACTCTGGGAGGCCGAGGTGGGAGGATCGGTGGAGCTTAGGAGTTCAACACCAGCCTGAGCAACAGTGAGACCCTGTCTCTACTAAAAATAGAAAGAAATTAGCTGGCCAACTAAAAATATATAGAAAAAATTAGCCGGGCATGGTGGCGCATGCCTGTAGTCCCAGCTACTTGGGAGGCTGAGGCAGGAGGATTGCCTGAGCCCAGAAGTTTGAGG
>CAUYRT010080174.1:5000-23988 GCA_963574885.1 Lepilemur ruficaudatus | reverse complement strand
GCCGTGGCTCACGCCTGTAATCCTAGCACTCTGGGAGGCCGAGGCGGGCGGATCGCTCAAGGTCAGGAGTTCAAAACCAGCCTGAGCAAGAGTGAGACCCCGTCTCTACTATAAATAGAAAGAAATTAATTGGCCAACTAAAGATATATATAGAAAGAATGAGCCGGGCATGGTGGCGCATGCCTGTAGTCCCAGCCACTTGGGAGGCTGAGGCAGAAGGATTGCTTGAGCCCAGGAGTTTGAGGTTGCTGTGAGCTAAGCTGACGCCACAGCACTCACTCTAGCCCGGGCAACAGAGTAAGACTCTGTCTCAAAAAAAAAAAAAAAAAAAAAAAAAAATTCAGGTATTTGTGTGTTAAACAGTTTGGTTACTTTAATGGAATTATAGAACAAATTGAAAGGTATCCTTAATGTCTTTGTTTCTTATAACATTGAAATTTTCACCTATGTATAAAGAAAATTATAAGTTTAATTGATATATATATAATCATAGAGTTCAAAGTTTAAGAATAACTTGTGAGAAAGAAAGCAAAAAAGCAAGACTGTTCTTTAATTTTTTGACAGAATGAGAGTGTTATTGAGTAACAATTTTTTTTTTTTAAGCTCTTAACAGATAATTCTTCCACAGACCAGGGACCAAATAAGGTTTTTGATCTTTGTGTCGTATGTGGAGACAAAGCATCAGGTAACATTAAAAATAACCTCCTAGATGTGTTGTTTTGTTAAAATAGCTACCACAGTATTATGTTTCTTCTAAAAGTAAAAAGAAAAATAAAGGAGCATGTCATTTTTATGGTTCATATTTGTAGCCTGTAAAATTTAATTTTTTCCCAAAGTTTTTTTTTCAATTTTTTAAAAAATTTCAGCATATTACGAGGGCACAAATGTTTAGGTTACATATATTGTCTTTGCCCCGCCCAAGTCAGAGCTTCAAGTGTGTCCATCCCCAGACGGTGCACACCGCACCTATTATGTGTGACTATATCCTCCCCCCTCCCACCTCTGCAACACCCAGTGAATGTTATTACTATATGTGCACATAAGTGTTTATCAGTTAATACCAATTTGAAAGTGAGTACATGTGGTGCTTGCTTTTCATTCTTGTGATACTTCACTTAGTAGAATGGGTTCCAGCTCTATCCAGGATAGTACAAGAGGTGCTATATCACCGTTGTTTTTTGTGGTTGAGTAGTGCTCCATGGTATACATATACCATGTTTTATTAATCCACTTATGTACTGATGGGCACTTGAGTTCCCAAAGTTTTTTATTCACCTTTTTTTTTTTTTTACTTCTTCAGTTTAATTCGATTTGTGTAATGACATAAAATACATATTTCAATGGATTATAAAAGGTTTCACTTTTTGAAAGTAAGCATGTAGAAAACTTCTGAATATGAAAACTAGAAATTTTGGCAAAGAAAGCATTTAAAAATGACTTGTGATTCTTGATATATTCTGTTCCAGAATACAGCATAATTTGAGTTATTGAGGTTAATAGAAAAAATCCTGGTTAACCTTTATTTAATTCTCTTCATAACTGAGCAGGCTATTCTCAAAGCTTGTTTCTGCTAGTGTTCAGGCTCAAGTCATTTTAGTTCCTTCCTTTGTTACTTCATGCCAGAAATACATGTCTGCTCATGTACATTCAGAAATGCCAATGGGATATAGTTTAAGGGCCCAGTTTGTTTCTGTTAACCTTTCCAAAGCTTTATTACAAAAACTCTATTAGAAGTTTTTCTAGAGTGTGTTCAATTTTTAATAGGTATGCAAAAGAAATTGTTTGTGAAATAACAGGTTAATCAAAAGATTTCTTCCAAAATTTCAAAAGTGAAACTCACAGGAGATATTGTATTTCACATACTAGCTGATATTTTATCCTTTTTTCTGGAGCATAAGTTTTCAGGTTAAAATATCTGTAATACAATATATAACAAAACTAAAATTTGAAAGTGATCTCAGAAGTGAAAATCGTTTTTATGTTAAATAATGGGATTATGGGTGATTTAGTTCTCTTTCCCAAATTTGCTGTACCATTGTTAAGCTTATCGTTTTTTTTGTTACGCTTATCTTACAAAATTAAAAATACTTCATATTGTTTTATCAGAGAATATAGTTGTTTTGTTTTCTGTTTAATAACTCCTAGAAATGTTTTTTTTGTGTCAGAAACTCAAAAATCTGTTTCATCTCACACGTTGTTGTTTAAAGGGAAGAAATGGATTTATTTCATTTTTGTTCTAAAATAATAGGACTTGTGTATTTTCTTAAACATTTTATCTCTAGGACGTCATTATGGAGCAGTAACTTGTGAAGGCTGCAAAGGATTTTTTAAAAGAAGTATCCGAAAAAATTTAGTGTATTCATGTCGAGGATCAAAGGACTGTATTATTAATAAACACCATCGAAACCGCTGTCAGTACTGCAGGTTACAGAGATGTATTGCATTTGGAATGAAACAAGACTGTATGTATTAGCTCTAAAGGATTCTGGCAAACTAGAAGTGTATTCAAACTAATACATTAAAATATGTGAAATATATGCTTTTTAATTTATAGTTTTGAACTAAAAATGTAACAATACATATGTATGTATTTTTTATTTATTCAACAAATATTTATCGAATGCCTATATAGTATGCATGTATTATAGTTTGACCCTGGCAAAAGCCTAACTTGATATTGGGTTTTTTTTTGATTAAACTACTAAAAAGTGATGAGTAAGATAATGATAATGGCTACTCTTGAGCTCTCACTATGCCAGGTACTGTGCTTAACATACATATTAACTTATTCTCACAGCAGTTCTCTGCGTTAGGTACTGTTATCCATTTTACAGTTGAGTAAACAGAGGTTGAGAAATTTGTTCTAGGTCTAATAAGTGGTAGAACTTAGCTTTTGAATTCTGGCCCTTTAAGAAAATGTACATTTAACTACACTACGCTATTTCCTAAGTATTATGAAATAAAATTCCTATAAAACATATTACCTATATATATTTTTTTTATTTTATTTTTTTGAGACAGAGTCTCACTCTGCTGCCCGGGCTACAGTGCGTGGCGTCAGCCTAGCTCTCAGCAACCTCGAACTCCTGGGCTCAGGCAATCCTCCTGCCTCAGCCTCCCGAGAAGCTGGGACTACAGGCATGCGCCACCATGCCCGACTTATTTTTTCTATATATTTTTAGTTGGCCAATTAATTTCTTTCTATTTTTAGCAGAAACGGGGTCTCGCTCTTGCTCAGGCTGGTTTCAAACTCCTGACTTGGAGCGATCCGCCCACCTCGGCCTCACTGAGTGCTAGGATTACAGGCATGGGCCACTGCGCCCAGCCCATATTACCTATATTTTATAAACAAAGATAAAGCAATTGAATCACATCTCATTCTCTCTGCCCCTAGTTTTAAAAAAAAATCTATTTTAGGCCTTTTTGTGTCTCTCAGTATTATTTTCAACTGATTAAATTTCATTTCATTTTTAAGCTCTCATATAGATTCATGACTCCTAACTTCAGTTCTTCCTTCTTGATAGTGAGCTTTTAAAAAATAAAAAGTTCCTCTACTTATATACCACAGGAGCAGTGGCGTGGGGAGAGAAAAGAGAGTGAGAGATGCAAAGTTGCCAGTTTTACTAATCTGAAACAACTTTGTTCAACTTGCACATAATTTCTAATTGTTATTTTCAGAGTTTAGTATGGTAACCATGTCTTATTAGCAGCATTGCTAGAGTTTACATTTATAATTGCTTATAAATTTTGTATTGTGATATAATAGTTTAACACATTTTTGTAGCTGTTCAGTGTGAAAGAAAACCCATTGAAGTATCACGAGAAAAATCTTCCAACTGTGCTGCTTCAACAGAAAAAATCTACATCCGAAAAGACCTTCGTAGCCCATTAGCTGCAACTCCAACTTTTGTAACAGATAGTGAAACTGTGAGGTATAGTAAAACAAACATTAAGTACCTGGTCATTTGTCTTTCCTCCCAATGAAACTAAGGCTAAAATATGTACTTGTTTGTTACAGGTCAACAGGACTGTTAGATTCAGGAATGTTTGTGAACATTCATCCATCTGGATTAAAAACTGAGTCAACTGTGTTGATGACACCAGATAAGGTGTGTTTAATACAATTTAAAGCTTAAATTTTTTTAAAGCTTTTAATAATGTTTAATTTTTGTTATCTCTTTCATCACTTTGGTCAATGGATTTGGTCTTAAATATACCCCATTACAAATTTCTTTTTTTAAAAAACATAAATTACCAACTATTTGATAAAAATGGTCATTATTTCCCTAGGACAATTAAAGCTTCAACATAAAAGCACCAAACACTTAAAATTCTTCTGGTTTCTTTTGTTTCATCTTAAAATAAAAGTTCTCAGTAAAAGAAATTTATGATAAGTGCGAAATTCTTAATACTACTTTTATGTTCCCCTACAGGTTTGTTAGTACCTAAGTAATTAAAATATTTCGAGGAAGGAGAAATTTTTAGCACACTTCAGTCAAAACATCTACTTGAGTCAAGAATAGGAATAGAATTGCAAGAGCTCTTCTAGTATACAAGGGCTGTCCAGAAAGTATCCAGCCAGGTAGCTGTTCTTATTACATTAACAATGGCTGGATACTTTTCAGACTGCCCTGGTATATTCAAGTCATCCAGGTTCTCTTAGAGATTGGAGCAGCTCTTTATTAGACAAGAGATCTAAAGGGAAAAAGGTTTGTTTATTTAGATTGAACATGTAGAGTGTCTGTGCTTTTCAGAAACCCCTTATGAGAACAAGAAGCAAAAATTTCTCATGAAAACTCATACCTGAAAACAGATTTTTAGGGAGGCTGTGATCAGGGTTTCTTTCAGCCTGTAATGGGATCTGGTTTTATATAACCTATAAGATTATTTGTCCTATTTATTGCCACATTTGTTATAATTTGTTGCTTGATGCTTTAAGGCAATCTAAATACTTGAGCTGCAAAATCAAATTTCATATGCCACTTACTGACCACATGACCTTGGGCTAGTCCCTCACTTTCCTCATCTGTATAATGGGAATAATAAGAGTGTCTACACTCCGGGTTAGACTTTCACATGTAATTATTAAGTGAGGCAATTTGGCCTCTTACCATATGTTTTGGGAATTATAGGACTTCACTTAGCCTTATCTATGTGATTCACTGTTAGAGTGGTAATTGCAATTTCACTGACTTATTAACTCTTTAGGAAAGAAAGGGAACTAAGTTTTATTGAGAAACTACTATTTTCCCCGACACGGCTTTCATGTATGTCTCTATATTAAATTGTTATAACAACCTTGTGTGTTAAGTTTCTCTGACAAATGGCCACAAAACTGAAGTCACTAAAAGAGATTTTTCTATGTTGCCTACGTCTTCATTGGCAAAAACTTAAAAATCTAATTAGACGTGTTGCTAAATGGAAGAAAATATATGAGCTTCTACATTTTAGTTGAAAACACTTAAAAATTGTAACTACTGTACCATTTACTCCTGTGTATGAAGGCTGTTTGGAGCAGTGGCTTTTGCAGTCAGCCAGTCCCACCTCCACTATTTACTATCTAGGTGTGATGGGTTATTCTATTGGCTGGTGATAGTAGCATGATTTCTATTAAACAGCATTGTTAAGAATATTAAATAAAGTACACATATAAACAGCAATCATGTAAGAATTTAGTAACTGGTTGGGTGTTTAATAAATAATTCATGGACTATTGACTAATTTGGGAAGGGCAGAAATACTGTTTTATTCTACTTACCAAAATCAATTTCACGTAAACTAAAAAATTGTTTTTAACATGAAACATCAAGGAAATATACATATTATTTTAGAATTAAGAACACTAAAAACCATAAAATATTAATAGACTAGGTGCACTAGCTCACGCCTATCATCCTAGCCTCTGGGAGGCAGAGGTGGGAGGATCACTTGAGTTGGAGGAGTTTGAGACCAGACTGAGCAAGAGCAAGACCACGTCTCTACAAAAGAAAAAAAATAGAAAAAATTAGCCAGGCATGGTGGCGCACACCTGTAGTCCCAGCTACTTGGGAGGCTGAGGCAGGAGATTGCTTGAGCCCAGGAGTTTGAGGTTGCTGTGAGCTATGCTAACGCCACCACGTTCTAGCCTGGGCAACAGAGACTCTTATCTCAAAAAAAAAAAAAGACAAAAAAAAATTAATAGAAAAAGTGTCATTAAGGGATTGTGTCAATAGGACATAGAAGGCAACTTGAAGGTCCACTCATTGGGTTAGGATGGGAAAACATTAAAAAAAGAATAAAGTATTAAATAAAATCAAATATATAAAACATCAAATATATAAAAATGTATGAATTTAAAATGATAGAAAAACAGATCTGTTATCATTAGAGGTTGCTAGGGTATCAACTTGCTCTGAAAATTGATAACTAAATGGAAGAAAAATCAAGCACTTATCTGCCTTGTACACATTTTATTTCTAGGTAATTGAAGAGTTAAGGAAATAAAAATTTTTTTATAAAAGAATTATAGCTAATGCACAAAGACTATATACATTATTAATAAATGTAAAAAATGAAGGCAAATAGGAAAGTATACAGTGTGTAACAAAATACCAATATCTCAACAATATAAAGAGATTTTTCTACTCCAGCAAGAAAAAAAGTGAAAAGGATAATGGGCATCTGATCAATTTCTTTTTATTTTTGTGTTCTTCAACACAGTGGCTGTATTTAATTAACACAGTGCCTAGTAAAAGTTGATTATCGTTGAAGTCTGTTCAGTAATACATTTGCCTTTTTTCCCCACTTTTCACTAGTATTCTTTTCATTGTATACAAGTTTATAGTTTATGTAGTAAGTTTTAGAAATTACCATAATATCAGAATTTTAATGCTTAGAAAAACTTAAAAGATTGTCTAATTTAATTTCTCTTTGTAGAGGAAGTGACTTGACATGGATAAATTATCCATTGAGTGCAGTTTGAGGTTTAAAGTAACTTTTATATAAACATTTCTTAAGAAATATCCCTGATATTTTTAAACTGTGTTTTCCTCGAGAAATTTCTGAAAGCTCAGAGCTCTTTGATTTTACATTCTAGGTTTCATTTATCATACTTTACTTTTCTTTCAGCATTTCATAATCTAGATTGGATATTTCAGATTTAAAAATATACTGATACCAATTTGCAGAATTTTAATATCCTGGTTTTTTTTAAAGGCTGAATCATGTCAGGGAGATTTGAGTACATTGGCCAGTGTGGTTACATCATTAGCAAATCTTGGAAAAACTAAAGATCTTTCTCAAAATAGTAATGAAATGTCTATGATTGAAAACTTAAGCAATGGTGATACCTCTTTGTGTGAATTTCATCAAGAAATGCAGACCAGTGGTGATGTTTCAAGGTAAGGCCTATTTGATTTTAAGTGTCCTTTTGTTTAAGTGTCTCTTAGTATTTCTTAGAATATTTTTATGTTACATACTATTTATAGAAGTTTCAGAAAACAGGTACAAGTTGATTATCCCTTATCCAAAATACTTGAAACCGAAAGTATCAGAGTTTGGATTTTTTTCAGATTTTGGAATATTTGCATTACTCTGTGGGTATCTTACAGGCCTTTTTGACATTTTCAGCAATATTTTTATACCACAGAGCAGAGAACAAGCAGAAAACACTGTGAGTGATGCATGTAGGTCTTGGCTTCTTATGAGGCACCGTGGAGAACCTTCCATTGGCACATCTGGCTTATATACACGCCATTTGTATTACCCTCTGTGTGTGTGCTTGCATGGAGAAATCTAGGTGTGCACACAAAATATATATCTTAGCTGAAGGGCCCTGGAAGGGTTTTTTCTCTTGGGGACGCTGAATAAACTATGTTTTGTGCACCTGTGTTTTGACTACAACCCATCACATGAGGTCTTGTGTGGAACTTTTCACTTGTGGCATCATGTTGGTGCTCAAAATGTTTTGGAATTTGGAGCATTTAAGATTTTAGGATTGGTACGCTCAACCTGTATTTCTGTTGAACTTAGAAAATTTAAGACATAGTAAGTTTTAACTGAAAAACTGCATTTGAGTATAAAATTTCTAACAGGTTATATTATAAATAACAAGATCAATAGAATATTATAAGATTAGAAATGTAGTCTTGAAATTTAGGATTTTTTTTTCCTTTAAAGACTATTAAAGGAAAGTCTTTCCTTTAAAGACTATTAAAGGGGCCAGGCACGGTGCTCATGCCTATAATCCTAGCACTCTGGGAGGCCAAGGTGGGTGGATTGTTTGATTTCAGGAGTTTGAGACCAGCCTCAGCAAGAGCGAGACCCTGCCTCTACTAAAAATAAAAATAGAAAGAAATTAGCTAGACAACTAAAAATATATAGAAAAAATTAGCTGGGCATGGTGGCACATGCCTGTAGTCCCAGCTACTCGGGAGGCTGAGGCAGAAGGATTGCTTGAACCAAGGAGTTTGAGGTTGCTGTGAGCTAGGCTGACACCACGGCACTCTAGCCCGGACAACAGAGTGAAACTCTGTCTGAAAAAAAAAAAAGACTATAATTTGGGTTGGACATTTTAAATATTTTAGTTGCCAAATTTTATCTTCTATGTATATATAGTGAAACGTTTGTCTAAGTAGTCATGTTGATCCTCCCTCAACTTCTAGTGATGAAAATAAATGTAGGAGATTTACTTGAATCAACTACAGTTTTAAGTTTAATTTGAGTATCAGAATTTTATTTTTCTGTCAATATTAATACTTAGGACATAGGAACCAAATTTACTCAGGCTTTTCACATGCATCTGTTTGTCATTTAAAATGTTGAACAAGCCAGGTATAGTGGCTCATGGCTATAGTCTCAGTTACTCGGGAGGCAGAGGCTGGCAGAGTGCTTGAACCCAGGAGTTTGAGAGCAGCCTGGGCAACATAGCAAGACCCTATCAAAAAAAAAAGAAAGAAAAGAAAAAGAAAATATCGAATGAGCTGCATTTAAAGTCATGATAAGTGCTTTGTTGAGCATGAGATCTAAGGAACTCTAGAAGGCCTATCATTGAAAAATGTGAGGGTCTATTATGAATAATTATTTGCTAACATTGATTAATTATTCTAATCTCGGATTCTTACAGGTTAGATTCAGCTATGTAACCACAGGTTTAAAAATATTCTCTAAATTTTTAATTAAAATTAAGACCTAACTTTGTATTGAGTACGATACAGTAAAGTCAAGTTTTTCCCCTTTTTCTTTCTAAATAACTTCTATATATAAGATAAATGGACTGATATAACCTTGGAGTATCAAATATTTAACTTTTAAAGGTATATTTTTCTACCAAAGCTTGGTATAAAAAGAGCATTTCTCCCTTTATATAAGATTTTTAAAAGAGACTTTAATTCCCTGGATTATTATGATAATCTAGTATTTCATACTATGCATATGAAGTTTAATTTGTTGCTTTTGGAGAGAGTTGTACATGTCGCTGAAATAGAATGCTCAGTAATACACCAACATTTTATTTTCTAAACTTTTCTTTAGGCTTAATTTTTTTTTTGTTTCTTTTGTTTGTTTTAGACAGAGTCTCACTGTTGCCTGGGCTAGAGTGCCATGGTGTCAGCCTATCTCACAGCAACCTCAGACACCTGGGCTCAAGCACTCCTCCTGCCTCAGCCTCCCCAGTAGCTGGGACTACAGGCACATGTCACCACACCCAGCTAATTTTTTCTATTTTTAATGGAGACAGAGTCTCACTCTTGCTCAGGCTGGTCTCCAACTCCTGAGCTCAAGGGATCCTCCTGCTTTGGCCTCCCAAAGTGCTAGGATTACATGCGTGAGCCACCGGGCCTGGCCTAGGCTTAAATCGTAAATCCAGAATTTTGTGTGGAATTTTCATTTTATTGTGGAGATTGGCCAAGCTCACAGCTTCTGATATCTCCTTATAGGGCATTTGATACTCTCGCAAAAGCATTGAATCCTGGAGAAAGCACAACCTGTCAGAGCTCAGTAGAGGGCATGGAAGGAAGTGTACACCTGATTGCTGGAGATTCGAGCATAAATTGCATTGAAAAAGAGGGGCCACTTCTCAGCGAGTCACATGTAGCTTTCAGGGTATTTCTCTATTTTTTTTAACTTTTATATTGTATTATCATTTGATTTTGATATTCCCTTCAATAATCAAAGAATATTTGTGCTTTTAAAGTCAGAAATATCCTTGATAGAATTTCAAAACAGGTAAAACATACGCTAGCTATATAAGGTAATGGCTCAATAAAGCCATCCTGTTTATAAATCAGTTTTAATAGCAATTGGTGGGTTTAAGTCTATAAAAGTTGTCTTTTAGAACTATTTAAACATACCAGGTTTGGTTTGGTTTTTTACAGCTGAGTATCAACATACGGTTTTTTTTAAGTACTGGCATTCATGATGTGTTACATGCACACTGCTTTTGTTCAATGCCTCACTACTACTTATAGTGTAAATCGATTTCTAAGACCCAGATGTTTACCATAATAATGACAAAAACTCCATTTGTTATGTATCACCCTAATTAGCTAGCTTTCAGCATTATTATTAGATCTATAAACTAATACATTTTAACTTTGGTTTTTAACCATTTTGGAGAAAGTACATTTGTAATCTATTTTGTTCCCTAAATACATTTATTTATGAGGAAAACAATACATGTAGAAGACTAGAAAATCACTTTCTGCTGTCTGATTTGTCATTCAAATAATGTTTGGGCCAGAGCTTGGATATGCTCACTATTGAGACCCTACGTTAAAGAACCTATTGTTTTGACCCATCCATTTTAACTACTCTTTGCAAGATGTATGCAGTTATTGAATGCACATAGGAAATTTCACTTAATAATATGTAACAATCCTGGAATGCCTAAGGGTGATTGTTCATAATTGTACTATCTATTATAAAATTCCATGAATTTTTTAGGAAAATATGCATAGTTAGCAAATATATATGTATATTACTGGTAGAAATAATGAACCCAAAATAGATGTGACATTGGCCAAACTTGCATGTGATAATATTTGTATTTATAAAATTTGACCTGAAAACTCAGTGACTAAATAATTGATGTAATTAGATATAGTCAATAAAATTTTTATGTAACATTTTACTAAAGATAACTTACATGGAAAAAAATAGAAATGTTTTATCTGTATTGTACAGGAAAACTTTTTATGGGTACTATTAGAGAAAAAGTAATCGGAATTATCAGTATCATCCTTAAGAATTATGGTAGGAGCTATGGACAACAGTGGAGCAAAGCAAACTTTATTTTTCCCATTGTTCCAAAAGGGTATTCTTTTGTTTTCTTAGTTTTATTTTCTGCCTTTGGATTTAAATGGGAGGAAGGATAAAATGAGATAGATGTAGGAAGAAAGTAGAAGTAGTGTGCCTTTTGTATTGTTAATGTTGGTCCTCAAAATTTTTGATTCTGGTTGAAATGTTTTGGTAAGATGAATTAGATAAAGTAGACCTTTTTTTTCCTTCTGGAATTGACTATTACCATTCCACCTTTGATTTCCTTTGCTCAGAGTATCCTCAGAGTCAGCACTATAAAGTTTCTTACTCTCCTGAAAAGAGCAGCTCTTTCTCTAATTCTTGTTTCCAGCTCTGTGAAGTCAAGAGTTTTACTTTTCAGTGATTTCCCTGCTTAGTTCCTAGAGCCTGGTAGTTTCATGGTTAGTTCTTTCATTGAGGTTTTCTAGTCATGGGTTTTAAGACCTGACATCTGTAATCAAATAACTCAATCCTGTCTTAATTGCTAAGCTGATAGCATTTTGTTTTCTCTGTTGCATTTTTATGTATGCTGTAGTTTGCAGCATATTTTCACATACATTCTTTCATTTGAGCCTTACCACATTCTGTTGAAGAGGTTAGAATTTTTATTCTCATTTTGTGTCTGAAGAAAGAAATTTAGAGATTTTCAGTGTCTTGTTTAAAGCAATCTAGGTAGTAAGGAGAAACAGTCTGATAATGAAACTTGAAATTTCGTTCTGAAAAATCAAGGACAATAGTAATATTTAACTTTTTATTAAGCTTCAGAGTTTTTGGCATGATTTCATACACCTTATTTCACTTGATTGTTAAAATTTCCTTATAGGGTAGATAGTATTCCCACTTTATAAATGAGTATATTCAACAGAAGCAAGGTGATGTCCAAAACTGTTATTCTCTTGTGTTTATTCTCTCAATGTTAGAATCACAGTCCTAGTTTGCAACTTGGGGGCGGTCTTCATGCTGCTCATATCTTGCTCCCACTCCATTCCATAGCTGAATCTTAACCATTCTATTACTTGAATTTCCCGCTTCGTCTTCATTTCCATTGCCATATTTTAGGCCTTTTAAAATTTCTTTCTTGAACTATTACAGTAATAGCTTTGCTTCCAGGCTCTCCTTTCTGTCTTGTCCTGTGCACTGGTACTAGTGTGATATTTGTTAAAGATCAACCTAATTATGTCACTCTGCTAGTTATAAGCCTTTAATAGCTTCCCCTTGTTTGTGTGGGATTAAGTCCAGTCTCGATAACTTGAACTTTTAGGTTCCTCCACATTCTAATCCAATTGCCTGTCATTTCTCACGCATGTCGTTCTGTTCTTTAGCCCTTTCTATAGCTCATTCAGTTTTCATTTTATTCCTCTACTGAGACAACAGCACTTAGCTATGAACTTTCAGTAAATGGTTGCTGAATGTGTATGCAATCTATGGTCCTACAAGTAATTAATGAAAAGTTGGAAATAGAATCCAGATCTCCTAACTCAAGTCAGATGATTTTTTAAAACTTGTATCAGGCAGGCTGTTATCAGAATTCAGTAAGAAACTGTTATAGAAAGATAATTATAAAAGCAAGTAATAACTTCTAAAATAGGTTGGTCAGGTTTAGTTGTTGTCAGTACTCTTTAAAAATTCAGCTCAACATACTAAGTTTTTTTAATTTGAAAAAATATGTATAATTCGATTTGTAAACCTAAAGTTCCACAGGCATTTGGGGGAAGCTTTAACATCTTTGTAGTAGAAGCTCACTTTCTCTAGAAAGAAATCTTTGTCTTTTCAGTCTAAAACTGTGGTCCCCAATCCCTAGGCCACGGCCTGCTATTGGTCTGTGGCCTGTTGGGAATTGGGCTGCCCATCACCATCTGAGCTCCACACCATACCCCACCTACCCACAACACCCCACCCCCTCACTCCCAGTCCATGGAAAAATTGTCTTCCATGAAACCAGTCTCTGGTGCCAAAAAGGTTGGGGACCACTGGTCTAAAAGACTTATTGAATGGATTATTGTTTTAGCTTTCTGATTCATAATGTTAGGAGGTGTATTAAGTAGATAAAACAGACAAATTATGAAACATCTCCTCTCTATAAAATAATGGTGTAGTTAGTATTTTAAATAATAAGTTCATTTTGTGTGTATGATAAATTATTTCATTTTATGATTAAGTCTGCAGAAAGGTTTCAGCTGCCACCATTGTTGTGTAAATCAAAGCCATTATATCCAATTTTTGTATATTACAAGTAATTTGTTAATTAAAAGGCAATTTAAAACTATTTAGCAAAGGATATTCCTTTTTTTGTTGCTTTGTAATTTACCCTTTGCCCTTAAAACTAGTAATTGTTAATAATTCCCCTAATTTTTTGGGCTTTTTTTTTTTTTTTTAACCTACTCACCTTGGGCAATTCTGAAAAAGTTCCCAAGTTTTTTTTGAGATAGATATATATATATTCATATGTAGAAACAGTTGCATCTTAATAATTGCATTTAGATGTTTGATATTTGCTTGCCTGTAATTCTCTTAGGAATTGTCTTAAATAATTGTATTGTAATTTACTACTGTAGTAAGTATTTCTAAAACATTCTTAAACATTTAAAAAAATGTTCATCTCCATTTGTGGAATTTCAACTGTTAATCACCCTGTTGTTTTATTACTTGGCACCATTTATAGATAGATAAACCATTTGTGGCTAATACTGAACAAAGGCCATTTTTTGTTTTTCTAAACAACTTTTATATCATTTTGATGAAAACCTTTTGATCTGGTTGGCAGATCAACCAGATCTGTCTGGTCAACAGATTATTCTTTTCCCTTGTGATGGAAATTTTGATCATTGCTTTTAATTTCACTATTAGAAGTATGGTTACAATGGACATCCTTATACATGTTTTTTTGTGCATGTGTGCAAGTATTTTGCTGGAATAGAAATTTAGAAGTGGTATTATTAGGTCATATAGTATACTTATTTAAATTTTGGTAGATAACAACCAAATTGCTCTCCAGTTTACCCACCCTCAGTAGTGTGTGAGTACTTTTTTCTCTGTCCTCACTATACTTGATACTATTGATCATTTCAGTAATTAAAAAGTAGAGGCTAGGCACGGTAGCTCACACCTGTAATCCTAGCACTTCGAGAGACCAAGGTGGGAGGATTGCTTGAGGCCAGGAGTTCAAGACCAACCTGAGCAACATATGAGACTCTGTCTCTACAAAAAATAGAAAAATCAGCTGGGCATGGTGGTATGTGCCTATAGTCCCAGTTACTTGGGAGGCTGAGGCAGGAGGATCACTGGAGCCCAGGAATCTGAGGTTGCACTGAACTATAATGATGCCACTGGACTCGAGCCCAGGCAACAGAGCAAGACCTGGTCTCCCAGAAAAAAAAAATAGATAAAAAATGTTTCTTACAGGTGAAATTACATTTCATTTGTAGTAGTAAAAGTTTTCTTTGAAAGATTTCCAAAAATTCTTTTAGAAGTGTTTTGATGTGTAGGATGTTTATTTTCAACAGTGGTCAAACATTTTGAAGAACTGCCTAAGGTCAGCAGTACAAACTGATAGCCTGGAAGTGGTATGTCCACAAACATTTTATCTGTGGACTATTTTTAAAAATACTTTTTTATTCAGTTCCAATTTTTGCATAGAACATACTCTTTGAAAAATTGAAAGAGTTGGCAGTGCTGAGCCCAAATTTCCATGTGTTTTCATTATGCTAAGTTCAAGTCAGAGTTTTTTCTGGGAATATGCTCTCCCCAGTTGGTACCAGAAAGCCTATTTCACTCTTTGCTCTCCTGGCCCTGTAAGTATTTGAATTTGTTAACCTCATAGCCTAAATGAAGAGAACAATTAGCATACAGGATTTCTCCTTAAACCAAATTTGTTATATGCCATTGTTAATGGAGAGAGGGGGAAGGAGGGAAGGTTAAAAAACACGTTCTTAGACCAAGAGAGTAAGTAACTTTTAAAAACACAACCAGATAATATTGTGGTTTATATTTATTAAGTGAGATTCTGCTTGTCTGAATATTGCTTTGTTAGAACTGTGGTCTGCTTATTCATTCTAAGCCCTGTTGTTAGCTTTAAAATCCAGTGACTTGGATTATTTTAAGATTTGCCTTTTTTGTGAATAATTTAGATTCATATAATATTTGATGTGTTATGTTTACATTCAACTTTTTCAAAGAAACAGTAATTTAGAACTTTCAGTCACAAGATAATTTACCTAAATCCCTGTTCATACTAGCTCACCATGCCTTCTCCTATGCCTGAATACCTGAATGTGCACTACATTGGGGAGTCTGCCTCCAGACTGCTGTTCTTATCAATGCACTGGGCACTTTCGATTCCTTCTTTCCAGGCTCTAGGGTGAGTGTTTTGAAGTCCTTGAATATAAACGTGATTTTGTAGCACAAATGTACATTAAGCAAGAACTTTTATTTTGAGAGGATTTGCATTAAAGGAAAAAAAGGTATAACATTATCATTTTAAGTTGTGTCATTTATATGACAAATCATAGCAGCTATTTTCTCTATATTATTTTTGTGTGGAAGAGTATCCATATTTCTTAGTTTGACTAAGTTAACAATTTAGATAGAATATAATGAGTTGATAGGCCATTATATTATATTGTAATAGGCCCTGTCTTTCATTTGCTCAAAGATAGAATCTATAGGAATGCCCTAGGTTGTTTTCCTCCCACCACTACTGTTTCAGCATTCATCCCAGGTTTTACCATGGAGCTGAAATTTGCTTACAGTGATTATGTTTAAAAATAGAGATAATTGTTTTCTAATCATTTGGCTCAAGAAAAAAAAGAAAGAAAAGAAAATGTAAACTCCCATAATACTTCCTACAATGATTTAGAGGTTTGGTCTAAATCTAAAGAGTACATCTGTATTCTGTTCTGAAGCAATCAGATGAAATGGAAAATGATCTACTGTAAGAAACCCAAGCTTTACCTAAAGTTTGTAAAATTTATTTAGATTGCTTTAAAGTTTAAAAACGCAAGACAATGGAAAAAGTTAAGCCCACAGAATGTTTTTATTCAACTCATAGGACCCTATTCTCTAATATGATTTTGTAAACAATTCATTTTCACGTCCTGTACATCTGTTCTCCCATTTACCAAATGGGAATAATAACTGCCCATCCCTTATCCTTAGAGACTATTTTGAATATAACTAAGAAACATATGAGTCCTGACTGTAAAAGGCATACAGAGAATTGAATAAAGGCATATTCAATATTATAATTTGGCTTTTTAATCAGTGTTAGGTGTACCATGCATTAAATCATGTACTCATATTACCACTACATAGACTAAAAGACTGATTTCGAATGGTTAACCTTTAAAATTATTGTTAGCCATTTCTCTCAAAATAACATTCAGCTTTGAAAATTTCTCCAGTATGTTTTGTAGAAAAAATTAAAGTACAATGTAAGTTTGCATATTAGCAGTTTATTAATTTTAAAGGATTAAGTATAGTTTGCTAAACTGGTAACTGGCATACTTATGCCTGAAAGCCATTTTTCTTAATAGGCTATCAATTATCATAGTAAAACAACAAAAGGAAGGAAATCTGGGGAATGATTTGAACTCTGAATTATTCCCAACACAGGTGATCTTAAATACTTCTGTTGAATTGAGTGTAATTATCCTATGGAAATAATCCAGATGTTGAAGAAACCAAAAATAAAGCTTGAGGCTTCTGGTTATAAAATAATTAATTTTATATTGGCAGCCACATTTCCCTCTGATTGTATTGAAAATCAGTTTCAATGTAACAGCCACAGGATTCTTTGTTATTAGAATAACTATTGATCTAGCAATCAAGGGTATTAACTGCTACACAAACTCTTCTTATCCCTGTCTAGATAATTTATAGATCTTATTTATATGTTGACCTAATCAGATGGATTGAGGACTAAGTGCTAATGATGGATAAATTCTGTTTTGTGGATATAAAAACGATTCTAAATCTAGAAACTGCCATTGGTTGCACTTTCATTTCTAAATACAAAAATTGGTAACAAAGGCTGATTTTACAGAGAGATACAGATAAGCAACATTAATCATTTTCTAAAAATCAGATTTGTTTTGATCACTTACTTCAAGCAAAGGGAACAATAGGTTTGTACCATTTGTATTTTATAAGGCTTTCCGTATTTTACAAGAGTGTTGATTTTCTATTTTAAGATTCATAGTTTCAGTACTTACAGGAATTCTGTTTTTGGTTTTAAGTTCTTCCTATATAATTTAAGTAAGTGACTATATAGGTAATGGTAGATTCTGTTGGAGGGGTAGTGGAGGGTACTTGGCATGATTATGCTAAGCACAAAAGTTGAATCTTTTAAAATACCACTGAAACAAATGTAATGCTTGCTATAACTTTGAGTTTATTCCATATCACTGGTTATTTTTCCCTGAGGGCCAGTGCCTTCAGTATCTCTAGGTACAGGTGGCTCAAAAGTCATATTTCTTTATAAAAAGTATAAACAATGATCTAATCTCTAATTGTGAGTCTTAGATACATATTTTTATGAACATTAACAATATGCTACAGTGTTCCTTCTTTTAGAAACTTTCTTTTTAAAGGGGGCTTGCAGTTTTTCTTTTCTAAAGACATCTGAACAACAAAGCTAGCTATATTATGAGGGTTTTGGGATTTGGGTTTTCGATGAAAATGTAAATAGATATCTTTCTGTAACTGATTTATGCAATTAGCTTTTTCACTTTTCCTTTGAAAACAAAATAATCTGATAGTTTATTCCTCCATTAGCACTCAAATCTTTTATCCTTAGTAATAATTTTGGTGTTTCTCATCCTCTGCATTGATACTCTTTAACTTTTTCTCTGAGCCTTCCCAACAATGTTAAGGTACTTTCTTAGGAGGTGGTGTATAGCATATGCCAGCTCTGTTTTTTTCAGTTATTTTTCCTTTCCTGTGTTCACTAGTTAATTACTTTGGTACAGCTGTTTCCTCCTTAAAGCTTCAAAGTCAGAGGTTAAGGTGAGAACTGAATTGCTTCTAACTTTTCCTTCATGTTTGCTTTTAACTTTTTCCTCATGTTTAAAGTGATACTGAAGTGTAGACCTATAAAGTAAAACCTCACCTTCCAGAGGTAATTAACCCCACTGTTAACAGTTTGATGTCCTACCAGATTTTTTTCCATGACATATTTAATAAACAAATACATACACATATTTACACATCCTATTCTTTGCCTTGCTCTTTACAATTATAAAGACTGCTTCCTATGTCAGCACATGTAAATTTACTCAGTTTTTCTTAATGACTAGTATTCCTTTTTATAGATTTACTATAATTTACCTACTCATCCCTTATTAGTAGACATTTGGATTGTTGCCAGTTTTCTTTGTTATTATATCTAATACTACAATGTGTTATAGCATTTCATATATTTTTACGTATTTTTCTTATAATCATGTTATAGGCATGCATTACTTAACGGCAGGGATACACTATGAGAAATTCATTGTTGGCAATTTTGTCATTGTGTAAACATCATAGCATGTACTTACACAAACCTAGATGGTACAACCTACTAATACACACCTAGACTACCAACCTAGGACAGACCTGTACATGGTACTGTACTGAATATTATAGGCAGTTGTAACACAATGGTGGTAAATATTTGTATATCTAAATATAGAAAAAGTACAAAAATATATTATAATCTTATTGGTTATGCAGTGTG
>CAUYRT010080172.1:0-47149 GCA_963574885.1 Lepilemur ruficaudatus | reverse complement strand
GGGAAAGGAATTCCTCTAAAACTGATTTATGTGATTAACTGTACACCTCGGTAAATTCACTGAAAATCATTTAATTGTATACTTAAAAAGGAGTGTTGGTTGTACATAGATACAGTTGGAGCACTATGTTTGTACTCTCTGGAATACTTTGACAGAGTAGGTTTTTGAATGTAACAAGATAAGACAACTTGAGTGGTAATATATTTTGGGAAATCAGTTCACTACAAATTGTGACTGTAAACATTGTACTGTAAATGCTTTGTAGTTTTCCCCCAATAAAAAAAAAAAAGATCCTGTGAAGCACAAAAGTTTTTAGTTTTGATGCAGTTCAATTTATCTTTTCTTTTCTTTTGCTCACACTTTTTTGTGTGTCATATCTAAGAACCCTTAGCCAACTCAAAATATCAAAGATTTACTCTTGTGCTTTCTTTGAAAAATGTTTATAGTTTTTATAGTTTTAGCTCTTATATTTAGGTTTTTGATCCATTTTGAGTTCATTTTTGTATGTGGTATGAAGGGTCTAATTTCATTCTTTTGCATGTGGATATCCCTGCACCATTTGTTGAAAAGGCTATTTTTCTCCATTGAATGGTTTTAACACCCTTGTCAAAAATCAGTTGACCATAGATATATGAGTTTATTTCCAAACTCTCAAGTCTATTCCATTGATCTCTATACCTAACCTTGTGCCAGTTCTACATTGTCTTGATTACTGATACTTTGTAGTAAGTTTTAATATTGGGAAGTGTGAGTCTTCACAGCTTGTTCTTATTTTCCTGGATTATATTGTCTAGTCTTCATCTCTTGCAAGTTCCTCTGAATTTTAGAACAAGTGTCTATGTGCTAACTTACATTGTTTCTGCATTTCAGCACGTTCTTGTCCATTTATGTTATGGCTGCACATATGTAAGTTGCCATAGAAATTGGATTGCGACTGCATTTGAAAACCATTTTTCGGGTTATGTTTCACAGGGCTGACTATTTTAAAGTATTCTGTGGTTTTTGCATATTCCCAAACTCTGCAAAGCTCTCTTATACCTATGTAAATCTCTCATGTGTTCAATTTTATATTGTGCTAGATTTAATAATTTGGTGTCATATGCCAATACCTGCAGAAATAAAACTGGAAATTATGGCAGAAGAAAAGAAAGAAAGAAAAAAGAAATCATAGATGACATAGACAAGTGGACAAACATCCCATGCTCATGGACTGGAAGAATCAACATTATTAAAATCTCCATATTGCCCAAAGTGATGTACAGATTCAATGAAATCCACATCAAAATACCAACATCATTTTTTACAGATCTAGAAATAACAATCTTAAACTTCATATAGAACCAAAAAAGAGCCCAAATAACCAACGATAAGCAAAAAGAACAATTTTGGAGGCATCAGATTACCTGAATTCAAATTATACTACAAGACTGTAGTAATCAAATCATCATGGTACTGATATGAAGGTAAACACAAAGACCAATGGAACATAATAGAGAACCTCTAAATAAAGCCATACAGCTACAGCAAACTGATTTTTGACAAATCAGATAAAAACATACATTGAAGAAGGGACACCCTATTCAATAAATGGTGCTGGGAAAACTGGGGAGCCACATGCAGAAGAATGAAACTCGATCCCTATCTCTCACTACGTACAAAAATTAACTCAAGATGGATTAAAGACTTAAGTATAAGGCCTGAAACCATAATAATTCTAGAAGAAAGTGTAGGAAAAACTCTTCTGGACATTGGCCTAGGCAAAGAATTTATCAGTAAGGCTCCAAAAGCAAATATAGCAACAGCAAAAATAAATCAATGGGACTTAATTAAACTAAGAAGTTTCTGGATGGCAAAGGAAATGATCAACAAAGTTAATACACAACCTACAGAATGGCAGAAGATATTTGCACACTATACATCTGATAAAGGACTAATATCCATTATCTATAAAGAATTCAAACAAGTCAGCAGAAAAAAAAACAACCCCATCAAAAAGTGGACAGAAGGCATGAATAGATTTTTCTCAAAAGAAGATAGACAAATGGCAAAAAAATATACTAAAATATGCTCAACATCACTAATTATCAGAAAAATGCAAATTAAAACCACAATGAAATACCACCTTACCCCTGTCAGAATGGCCATTATTAAAATGTTAAAAATAATAGATATTGGTATGGATGTGTTCAAAAGGGAACACTTATACACTGTTAATAGTAATGAAAATTATTGCAATCTCCATGGAAAACAACATGGAGATTCCTCAAAGAAGTAAAAATAGACCTACTGTTCATTCTAGCAATCCCACTACTAGGTATTTACCCAAAGGGAAAGAAGTCATTTTATAAAAAAGAAACTTGCACCTGAATTTTTATCTCAGCACAATTCACAATTGCGAAGATATGGAATCAACCTACATGTCTATCAATGGAGGATTGGATAAAGAAAAGGTGGCATATATATACAGTGGAATACCATTCAACCAACCATAAAAAAGAATAAAATCATTTCTTTTGCAGTAACATTGATAGAACTGAAGGCCATTATCATAAGCAAAATCACTCAGATACAAAAAGACAAAAACCATATATTCTCACTGATAAGTGGGAGCTAAATAATGTGTACACAGAGTATGGAATGATGGATAATGAAGACTTGAAAGGGTGAGAGTAGATGATGGGAGGTTCCTTGGTGGGTAACTAAATGCAATGCTAGACCTTGGATTGGAACCTGGACTGGGGAAAATAGCTAGAAAGAACATTATTGGGGCAATTGGTGGCAACTGAATATAGGCTTTATACTGAAGGAGTTCAAAACATGACACTCAAAATAGGCCACATTAGAATATGGATTATTTTGAACTAAAAGCACTTAAACAAAACATCAGTGCAGAAAGGTTGCTCTGACCTCCCTTTTTTCTTCCTGAAAGTAGGAGATAAAATCCCTATATGGAAGACATTTTCCCGACGCCAGGAGAAAAGTAACATTCTTGTCATCAGTAGAAGGACGTTGAAGTCAAGAGAAATCTGTACAAACTTTATTAAAGCCAGCTCTTCCTAGGCACTTTGCTACCCAATTAAACACCCTAGCCTACACGTCTTTGCCTTGTCATGTTTTCACAATTTACTACTCTTTGTCCATTTCAGCATATAAACACTTGGTTCTATTATAACTTCTTCTTTGAGTCTTCTTTTCCTTTGGTGGGGGGAACCCCTGTGTCACATAAACATACATTAAGTAAATTTGTGTGCTTTTCTCCTATTAAAAAAAAGCCTATATTGCAGTGAATGTTAAGTAAACAATTGCTGATTGATTCTAAAAATCTCAGTGTCCCCAAGTGACTTACACATTAACTTTGTCTAATTAGCTTCATCCCTTATCTATTAACCAGCTTACACTTTCAGCTACAAATAAACAAAGACAGTTCCTCTCCTCTATTTAAAATTCAAGGACCACTAATAGTCATGTGGCATATCATTCACATAGGATGGCATTCTCACCTTCTAAAAGATATTAAACCACATCCCTTCATTTTTTAATAATAAACTTTGAAAACTCAAATCTGTATACAACCTAACCTTCATGGCAGTCTTTTCAATTCCCTACTCAACATAACTCTCAAATGGTTGACAGCTTAACATTTTATAATATGTCTAAAACTTTATGTTCTGTATAATTTTATTTTTGTCTATCTGCCTTTCTTGAAAACCGTTTTCCTATCTCTTGCATAACTTTGTCTGCACATGACTAAAATTAAGATGTCTTCACTGATCATGCAACCTAAAGTTGACCCTTTGCAGTTACTGTTTCACATCTCTCTATTTTTCCGCTGTCAATTTTCACAATCTGTAAGAATTTTTTATTTGTTTGCTATCCACTTTCTTACACTAGAATGTTATCTCCATGAAAGCAGGAATTCTTGCTTAGCCTATGAACTGCTAACTCTTTAGGGCATAATAATATAGTGTCCGGCACACAGAAGCATTCAACAATATTTGCTGAATGGCTGAATGCTAAAGAAATTTTAAAGAATGATAATGAATTTATACACACACACACACACACACACACACAATCTTATGATATTGAGTATGGACTTAGTCCAAGCTCTCTGGGTTCAAATCTTGTTTCTAACACTGACAAATTGGGAAGACATGGGAAAGTTACTTATCTTCTGCTTTGCTTTCCTCATTTGTAAAATAGTAATAATAGCAATAATTTTATGCCATCTCAAAGGGTGGTTATGAGGATCGAATGTGTTTATATGTGCAAAGCACTTAGAACACTGCCTGGCACATTTTAAGCACTATATAAAGATAAGCTATAGTTATATCAAATTGGGATTCCATTCCTTCAAGACATGTGTTGTTCATAAATGAGTAAGAACACAAACATTAGTACTTCCAGTTTTTCCCAATTTTTGCTTCTTATTCACAAAGGACATTTTTGATTTGGCAATTACTTAAATAACTGCGAGTAAAGGTTAAGCATGTTATCTTGGTTGGTGGGAGCAGGGTGTAATAAGATTTTAAGGGGTGATACTTCAGATGTTTTGTAAAGACCATAGAGGGAAATTAAACATTGTGCGGCTCTGCTTCTCTTTCTGAAAATGTTTCTATCAAACCAATTAACATCACTGGAAAATATACATCCTCCAATTTGTGTTGGTAACTAGTTTTGTGCAAAAAGCAGCCTGATCAAATATTTACTCTGGAAGCAGACTATGTTCAAGTCTTGGCTCTGCTGCTTGCTAGCCTATGACTTTATGCAGATTGGTATGACTCTGCTTCAGTCCTCTCATCTGTAAAATGGACAGAAAATCTAGACTGAGTAAAAATACTGTAAAGTGCTTACAGTAGGGTCTGACACATATTATCACTTAAAAAAGAGAGTATATTCCCTGTTTGGCAAGTATTAACAACAGCCTGGCTGCTGTGATAATGCCTGTGTCCTTGTACACATATAACTCCAATCTGACTTGAGCTTCCTCACAAACAGGATGTCTTTCAAAGCACCCATGTGACTTCCCAGAACATATCAAACTACTCATTTTGTTTCTATTCCAATTTAAATTGGATATGCTTTGAAAATTCTGGGTTCTTTGTTGCTTTACATTGATGTACATTATACTATAATATAAAATCTATGAGTTTAGCAACACATCTTATGTAAATATATAATATGTATTGTCATGGTCTGTGCCATAAAAATAGTTGGTACAGTGCTCTGGAAATCATACTTAAGAAATACTAATTAATTAAATTAAGAAAACAAGTATCTCATCCAGTATAAAATATATGCTTTGGTTATTTTGGTAGAAAATAAACAGATCTGGTATGAATACAGCCAATAATGTATGAGTTAGAATCATAGACGAATCAGAAGTTACCTTATAAATCATCTATTCTAATCTCATTATTGAGGAGTGGGGTGGGGAGAAAATGAGAAGTAAAATGAGGAAGACCAGGTCACAATCCAGTTACCGGGAGAACCAGAATTATTAAGTTGTATAAATGATGTCATCTAAAGTTTCAATAGTATGTGCATTTATTTTAGTCCATGCTTTTTCATGGATTGTTCTATTTAGAAACGGTTTTACAGTTATGACCATTAACAGAAAAACTACATAAAATAAATATATACTCCTTTAAAATACACATTTGAATTAAATCTGTGTTCTCTTTAGAAGAATCATGTTATTTGACATGCTATCCAGCTTTAAAACACCATTTACTATTTAGCAACTACATGAGGGCATCATATTCTACATGTCAGTATATTTTGAGGATGGCCATTATTTGAATAGTGCTCTGTTTTTGTTCCAATGTGCACAGATATCTGGTTCATGGTCCAGCAAATTTGCTTCTCAAAATCACTTTAAGATTTGATTCTGCCAATAATTTTTAGTTATTTTTAATTTCCTATTTCCTTTGCACTGAAACATCCAACACATTTCCAGAAAAGAATGCTGCATTTATCTACTTCTATTCAACTGAGCTATTAAAGGCTTCTTCAAAAAAAGACAAAACAGAACAGTGGCAAATTGCCATTCCTTCTCCAAACCAAAAAAAGCACAAGCGCATAACCTTTCTGCCAAGTAAGGACACAGTATTCCTTACAGAGGACAAAAATAATGTTCTATGTTCTCTTGTAAATTCTAAGCTCTATATAAGCCCCAGTGTACTTCAGTGGTGACCCAGATTAGTTCAAGGATGATAATCTCATGATTTTGGAAAGATTTGGGAGAGGAAAACCATTAATAATTATATGTTCAGTTATGTGATTTTGGCAGTTTTATTTCAAAAATTATCTGAAATAAGTTTAAGCAGTTCCACTTGAAAGCAGAGTATTTAAATAAATATAGTCAGAGTTCTAATGAAGAGGGGAAAATAATAATTCTTTTTCCATTTTGAAGAAAATGTGCTAGCGAGTTGAAATGAATCTAGAGATATGTTTAAGCAGGGTTTAAATTACCTACAAATATCAGTTTTGTGCCATTAATATTTTTATATCAGTCTATTTTTCTGCCTGAAAATGGAGAATATTAGAAATCAAGAGCAAATGTTTATCTTTGGATTTACAGAAGAGACCATCTCTATAATGAGGAATAGGTCAACAGGAAGTCATTTTTGATACTTCTCTAGAGAAGGAATAGCAAGCTATTGGGAAACAAAGCTGTTGGGAAATCTTCTGAATTATCATAGGAAAATTTCAATTTCTGTTATATGAATTGGCTTCCCTGTGTGCAGATAGTTAATTGAAGGTATCCTGCCTTAGTACTGAGCCCATTCGAATCTGAAAAGTAATGTGTAAACAGCCTCTTCTCTGCATGGTTGAGTTACTTGGCGCATTGATCTGTCTCTAATTGATAAGCCATGGCCTCCTGCTGAACATATACAATTTCACTAAAAATTAATTCCAGACAAGGTAACTCTCTGACCTTGCTCGAACAAGACAAAAATAAGACCTTTCCATAACCATAACAAGAATGCTGCCCTAATCATCAAAATGACCAAGATTCTTCCACCTCAAGTAAAATGAGTAAATATTGTTCCCACACCAATTATATAGGTATATTTCATTCCCTCCACCTTCTAGAAAAAAAGGATTAAGATATCCAATCATAAAACTGCTCCAATTTTCTGACAGCATCCAATCCAGAGGAAAACCGTGCTTCCTTGAACTTTTCCGAAAACATGTTAGACGGTTAAATTCCCGCAACAAAACTCTCCTAATACTCCTTTGCTTAGATACCGCAGGATCCCTCATGGTATGCTGTCTTACTCATTATGATGAGTCAATAAATTTAACTGTGGTTAATAAAAGCTGTGTTCCTGATGGTCTTTGGCTGGAAGGGACAGACAGTAAGATATTGTAGAAAACAGAATATCATATTTCATTAAGGGGTGCATACATACAGCAAAATGTCAAAATAAAGTAAGCAATTTTAACATGAATTTTAGTCATTTTAATAATCATTAAATAGTCATTTAAACCCTTAAAGTAATGATAAATGTATTATCTTTCCCCATAATAGTTTCACCTGTTTGGTTTTTAGCTCCACCACTTCATTTTATAGATACACACATTATTACATGATGTCCATGCCCCCCGTGATCTCTGGACATCAAACAATAAAACCCTTTATGGGTTCAGTGTTCTATCTACTAAAATATGAAAGGAGGTCATGTCTTTAGGTTGTGTGAGGCAACGGGGTCACATAGTTAAAGCAGTCGTGACTTATGTTTTATATAAAACATGTCCTTACATCTGCAGCAATCTCTTTTAGGATGAGACTTTGTAGAGTTAAATGTACTTGTTCCCAAATACAGCATTTGTTGTAAAGGTAACATAACCCTAAAAGATGACCTGAAAGATTGTACAGGCTTTTTAAATACATTTCTTAAAAATAATGAATCATTTTGTAATCAACTCACTATTTAAAGGAAGGTGTGCTAATAATAGAAAAAAAACAGGCAATACAAATTATTAAATCATATTATGCTCACTAAGAAAATCTGTATACAAATTGAGTTTCCCTAATGCTCTGGTAAGGGAAAAAGAGGTTACCTGGATAATAGGTTTAAAAATCTTAAAATAACATTTTACAGTAGTAAATATATATTCTGGTTACACTGTGGCTTCCTGGTTATTTTGGTTTGCAAAAGTTATACCCTAATGAAACTCATTTTCTCTTGGCACAGTGACAGTAGCACATTCTGCAAACTATAAAGAACATGCCAAGTTGAGATAAACCCATCAATGTACTATTGTTAAATTGTAGCTATTTATTTTATTTTATTTTATTAAAATTTGGAAAGGAGAGAGCTTTATTTTACTGCATTACTTATTTTATTTTAGAAACAGTGTCTCTCTCTGTCATCCATGCTGGAGTGTAGTGGCCCAATCACAGCTCACTGTAACCTTGAATTGGGCTAATGGGATCCTCCTGCCTCAGCTTCCCAAATAGCTAGGACTACAGGTGTATAACACCACGCTCCATTATATTTTTTTTACTTTTTGTAGAGACAGAGTCTTGCTCTATCACCTAGGCTGGTATCAAACACCTGGCCTCAAGAGATCCTCCTACCTTGGACTCCCAAAGTGCTGGGATTACAGATGTGAGCCACTACGCCTGTCCTTGGCTAAATTTCTACAGAAAAAAAATAAGTTTTTTTTCATTAGGTTCTTTCACCACTAAAATGGGATAATAATACTTACCTTATCGAGTTATTATGAAAATTAGCTAAAGTACATGGAGAGCATCTAGCTCAGCGCCCAGCATATTAAGTTTTCAGTAAATGGTTGCTATCATTATTATAGTGATTATTATACAAAGTCACTGTCTTCAAAAACATGCAGTTAAAATGTATTTTATGTAATTTACTTTTGGGGGTCATTGATTAGAACTGAGTATTATTATTTATTATAAACCAACCTCATTTTGATTCTATAACAGATTTCAAGAAAACTGGATTCTTACTTTATGAAATTACAGTTATGACAAGACAAAAAGAGACAAAAACATTTCTTCAAATGAAGAAGAAATATGATATCTGAGGTAAAGTGCCTCAACATTTACGCCTGTCCTATTTTTTCGTTGCAGAGAACTTTCATTTTGCAAAGCTTTTTATGAATGTTATTTTTGATCATAAAAGGCTTTATGAAGGTGATGTTTTATAAAAGACAGATGGCTGACTCAATCTCATAAAGGAAGTTAGGTTAGAGAGAAAAAAACATATTTTTCTCTTTTCAAGCATATTAAAAATATATTAATAAATAAAACATAAATGATCAATGTGACCTTAATAAAATACATGAAAAGACTGAACTGTCAAATTTATAAAATAAATATACAAGTCCTGAGAAAATCACTTCTGACTTATAAGGCAGGGCATAACAGAAGTAGCTATTAAATCAACCAGAGAATTTAAAGAAAACTGAATGAGGCAGTAAACTATTATAAGATTGGGTATACTTAGTCTTAAAATAAGCATTAAACAATGAATTATCTACATCTACCTGGTTTATTTATTAAAAATACCAAATGATTTGACTAATTTTTTGCCATTATTAGAACTCATTTTGGCATCAAGCTGTAGCTACTAAGTACAAGCCTGGTGTATACATATTATATTTTAAATTATAATAAATTGTATTAATTAACTGCATTAATACTAATTTGACACTAGACATCCATTTTTGTCTTACTGAAGGGGGATAGACACATATGTACTAATTCTAAACTGATCTTTTTGAAAGTTGCCACTAATACAGCTCAAATAAACTCAAACTTTTTAAAAAGAGTCTAAACACACACTTCCCACTGTAAGACTAAAACATAATCAATCAGTCAATAATAGAAACATGAAAGAGATGAGAAGAAATATGATGTGTCCTCAAAAAAGCACTCTCTGTTATTGAATTCATGAGGCTTATAAACCAATGCACCACACTGTAATTAAGTTCCCAAAAGTTTGGTAAAAATATTAAGTGCAATCATAGAGAAGATGGTAGTGATCACTATGAGCACAAATCATCAAGAAATGGAGGAGATGGGCCTTAACAAAAGAAGACTTACAGAACTAAAGATGTGTGAGTAACCAAGTCTAGGTGGTTGGAGATGGAGACAGGTTTAAAAATGGAAGTTCAGGAGGCAGTGAGAAAACCAACCTGTCTCAAATTAAGCAGGAACTAGGGAGTAAAATTTAGTGAAATAGATTATAGGGCAGCTTTAAATTCAATTTAATGTAGGCACATGCATTCTTGAAAAAGGGAGTCAGGATGAAAGCAGTGCTTAGGAAAAGTATCCTATCAGGGCTACAGAAATTTAAAGTTTCAGTCAATTTTTAACACAAACCCTCGATCTATCCCCAAATATCAAGGTTATTTTAAGATTTGGGTAAAATTTTCAGCGATAATGATTCAAACATTAGGCTACCGTAGGCTCTGCCAATATTTCATGTCTTATTATGAAATTTAATGAAAACAAATGGCCTATTAGAAAAATCTAAAATGTGAGAAAAGATATGGGAAGGAAACAAACATTTACTGAACATCTACTCTGCTGGGCAATATGCTTAACTGTGTATTATTAATTGTCTTTGATTCTTATAACATTTATTCAATGTAATGCTGATAATACTAACAACTACAATACTTTTGGGGTTGAGCTATAAAAAATTCAGCATTTTTTTGACCAACAATTTTATATGGTTCAATCTGGTATATGCTAGTAACTGAAATAAATTCTATACATAGAGTATCACATTCCATCCTCTCAGCAATCCTATCATGTTGTTTTACAGCTGAAGAAAGTGGAAACCGAAGGATAACTTGTCCAAGGTCAACTGGAAAATAAAGTGCTAACTGAATACATGATCTGCATAATTCCTAAGCAATTCTATTTCTGTTATACGAGTCTCAAAACTCAGTTGCGAAAGTCAAATTAAACATATTTTTGAATGAGACTATATGTGTACACATATATATGTTTTCATGTAAATTTTCATTTATATTTTGTGTGTCTGTATATACATTCTGTCATCCACATTTTTTTCTGTACAAATGCACACACACATATAGTGATTTCCTTCCCTGGATAAGATTTTCTCTTTGAAATGCCTCCTAAATTTTAGGGGAGTCTTACACTCCCTACAGGGTTATCTTACGGATATTTATAGTCTATCAATAAATAGACCTTTATGACTTGTTCAGGCAGGATACAGAATGATAAAATTTAGGCAGGGATCCATGAAGAGAGAAAAATGTACATAACATGATCCAGCAACTAATTTATCCCTTGACCTTAATGATTATTGATTGGTTCCTAAGTTATGGTTATCTATCAAAATCATAATGCTATTTTTTACAGCTTTAACCTGTACCTACATACTGCCAGCAAGAATGATCAATTAAGTCAAAAAGGCAAATGACTTATTACAAAAAAAAAAAGCCTGAATATAAGTTGTCTAACTGAATATTCTACTTTTTAATTGGCTATGCTGGAGTGCACATACATCTCTGGTGGCAGTGGGTCACTATCGAGGCACTAATTAGAAACCATCTAACTGACTGACAAGCACTCAGATTAAGCAACTCAAAATTTTTATAATCAATTCTCTATTTCTAGACCCAGTGTGCTTTAAATGTCTTAAAACACAATCATATTTGATTTACTATACTTTTCATGGAATGTAAATTTTGAGTATCGAATATTTACTTTGTGTTAAAAGATGAAACATTGAAGTTGTACATTAATGTAATAGACAAAGTGCATGTCCGTCTTCACATTTTCATATAACTTGAAATTTTATTTAGTAGATTATTGGTCTTGTGAAATACTCATGGAATTAGTCTGACAAAGTTACGTGAGGCAGAATGTGTTTTTTATGGGACTATGATCATAGCATATAAAAGGATATAACCATTATAACTACATAAACATTTTCTTATCTATAATGGAATACAATCAATTTGGGATAAAAAAATAAAGAAAAAAAACATTTCTGTGAAATACTCTAAATGTCCTTTCAAAAAGTTAATGTTATGATTATAGGACCTAGAATAATTCCATACAAAGAAATGAAATTGAGATTCTTCATAAATTATTCTACAGGAGTAAAAGCTGTGAACTTAATGATCTGGAATAGTCACTTAAAACTGTAAGATTCTCAAATAGACAGAGTTTTGAAACAAGAGTATATATGAATGAGTAATGTGATCCAAAGCATGAAGATACTGAATGCTAATTTTAAAAAGATTCACAGCAGGTTGAACAGATTAAACATTTTTTATAGAAAAAATCAATTGATGTCTCAAAATTACATGCAATAAAATATGAACAGCTGGTTCTCTTTTATTAGTTTCCATGCAAAAATGATTATTTTCCACTGAGTAATTTCTGACTGATTCATTTCCTATATTCATTTGCTCACATTTTAATGTCCCTAAATACTTATAAGAGGTCTTCCTTTGCAAGTAAATGTATTTGAAATGCTAAAGTTACAGTGATGATAAATGTGTCAAATTGTAATACCTTTTCAATCATTGGTTAAACACATATTACATTCAATTTCTCCAGGACAATTCAAATATTATTAAATAAAATAGAAACTTTTAGATTATACCAACCGTGATAACTGAGCACAAAAAAGCCACTTGTTGTGAAATCACTGTGGAATTTGATTAGAATCTGATTTGAAGTACTGTAGACTGATTCCAAAGCAGTATTGCCACTGAACTGACCAATCTGAGGTGAGTTTTGATCTGGCCCATCCCTGTTGGACAGGGGGCAGGGAAGGAAGAGAGATTGAGATTGATGTGGGGGAGAATTTTGTAACAAGTTTAAAGAAAAGTGTCGCATATACTTATATTATATTAATAATACAGATGCAGCAGATAAAATAACCAATGAGTGCAAATCATATAGGTATATTTTCTGTGTATATAGGTGATAACATAATTTAAAATGCAAAGTATAAAAGAGATCATATTTTTACCTAAATGAAATGAACCCACTTAGGTTGTCATCAATATTAGTTTTCATCAATACATTATCTATGGTTTTGGACCAAATCTCTGATTTTTTTCACTGGTTATGATTTTCCCTCCTTTTATTTTCTTCAGCAACTATCTTAAGAATCATAGATTATTCAAGTTAGGACTCTTAGAACTAATACAATAGTTCTGTTAACCAATTGTAAATTATTAATTCAGCTATTTCCTTTACATTTTTAAATACATATATTTAAATTAACTGGATAATATAATTATAATATTTATCATAAATTATTATGACAGAAATTCAGTAGTTATATTAAATAATTATTATTTGAATAGAGGCTCTTAATTCCACCATTTTTTTTAAATAGAAAACTTCCATACCTTAAATTTACTTTGTTAATTCCCTGTGTTAGCACCTTAATTTAATAATATATTTAAATCTTTTTTTCACCTATACAGTTTTTGTTCTGTATAGCTACTTCATGCAGCAAATGAGCCAAAACCCTATTTTCTTGTTTGTCTCATTCTACAAAACACATATTGTCACTATCAGTTACAGCAACACAAATATCAGATGACAATTTGTAACATAGGATTGTGATATATTTTCATTCCTACCTTGTTTCACTAATATAGTTGAATTAGTCAATAACAATGATCCTGGCTTACCATACAGTAATGAAATCGTAGATTGGTTCTGTTTGAAGGACAGTAAAATTGATGTAGATTCCATTCCCAGGCGGTACTCTTACAAGCCAAAAACAATCTTGAAAATTCGGATATTCATCAGGATACCCAGGAGAATAAATGGTGCCATTCATTGCAGTTATATTTCCACCACACAGAGCTATGAAAAAAACAAACAAAATATCATGTAAAAGAAAAAACAAACTCCAAAACCAAAACCAATAGACTATGGAGAAAAGGCAAACATTTCATACCACTTAGGTAATATGAAATACATCTGTGTTTTATTTTTACTTCAGTTGAGATATATAAAATGAAGTTGGTAACAAAACACAGGATATAGTCAACTTCTATTTATTAATATTTTTCCATATGAGGTACACTGCATTGTTGTTACTACTGATCACTAAATTAGTAAATTATATGGTCTTCTCTATTTTCAAATACTTTATATCAATGTTTAACTTTTGTCTCCTATCAGTATACATATAAAGCCTTATGAGAGGTTCAAAACCTTTTCATTTAAAAGGGTTTTCTAGAGGAAAGGAATTCAAATTCAGTAGCAGTATCTGAGTTATTGATCTATTATTGATCTACATAAGAATGACTATTAAATACACACACACACGCAATTACCCCTTACACACACACACAGAAGCTCTAAAGTGTCAATCAACTTTATTTTCACTTCCAATGGGAAAGGTTAGCACTCCTGCCAATAGTGAAAAATTGTTATTCATTATGGAGCCTTAGCTTTTTGTTTTCAGACAATTCTTCAACTGAAATAGAGATTGTATATTTAGCAAGCTATTGGGAGAGAAAGACCAGCAAGAGTGCCAAAATGACAATTATTAAACAGAGATGACACCACGTTAAAGACAGCTTCGAGTCAGAAGCATACCTTCACACCTTGGAAGTGGATGATTCCAATTACGACTGACTCCATGAAGGCATGTGAGAGCTGAATTTCCAATTAATGTGTATCCTGGGAAACATTCAAATGAAATGGTTTGGCCCACAGTAAAATCATTGCCAATTACAAAACCATTTCGGAATGGACGAGGATCAGGACAGCTTTGCAACTGATAGGCTGGAAAAAGGGAAGAGAAAGATGTTTTTCCTTTCTGAATTTCAGGTGGATACTACAAATAAATTTGCAACTTACAAATAGATGTTAGGCTGCTTGTAGTTTATTATAAATAGTTATTCAGGTTTATGATAAGTGATGTCAATGACAGTGTAATATGAATTTCTTCTCATATCTACAATTTGTATATTTAAAATGTTAATACAATTCATAATAATGCACTATTTCTTCACCTACTTGTGCAATTTTTATAAATTATAAGTCTTAATGAAAATACAAACTATGCTTATAGTGACAATTATAATCAGATTTACTCTGATTTCCTTACATAGAGTGCAATTGCTTCTTGTTTATGTTGCACATACATAGAAAAAAAATAAGCATATGTATAAATCTAATTCTGAGCCTTTTTGAATTTTTTTCACTCTAAAAGTAACCACAATATACATACCTCTGTTGAGTTTTTCCAAAGAAGTTATTTAGTCAAATAAAGTACCAGAAAAAAATTTCCTTCCAATAAAAAATAAATTCTGTACTTCAGTTATTGTGATATTTCTGGCACTGCTATATGACTGCCTGTTCATTTGTTCATACTTCTGCTTTACATTCGGTACAAGATCAAAGTTCCTATTTGTTTTGTTTATCATTGCATTCTAAAGCCTTGCCCATTGCCTTTCACATAGTAGGTACTGGATAAAGATTCCTGAATGAATTCTGAACCTATTAACAGGGTATGTACTTATATAATACAAATATTTGAAGCTTTATTAAGTTTATCCAAAACTTATAAAGTTATAAATAAAGTTTATCCAAAACTTTATTCAAATTAATAAAATTTAAATTGCTGACAGACTAATTTGCTACTGACCACTACAAGTCTATATTCCTCAAATTAAAAAATTATATTTGAAGTTGAATAAATTATCCTGTGTTTATTAAAATATAACTCCAATTTTTATAATTACAGATTTCAGAATAAACAAATTCTTTTAAAATGTTAAATGCCTTTATTTTAAATTTGTCTTTTTCATTTTAATTAATATTCCACACATGAATATTAAAATCAAAAGACTTCTCATTCCAACTTAAGGCAAATATGTATCATCTGATCATTAGGAGTTGGAATATGTTATTGTATTGCAAAAACCCTTTTGATTTTCATGCATATGTAAAAGATAATTTTAAATAAGAAAGAACTCTTAGGTAAATGTATGATCCTGTGATAATTCATACAGTGTTTCACTTTTCTATGCTTTTAAGTTTATTAAGGAAATATAGGAAATAGACTTCAAATGTTCAGGAGAAAAGCTCCCATTGTAGTATTATATACAATACAGGACTTAGCAAACCTAATAATGTTATTGGTAGTAACACTAATTTTGGAACCAAATTCTTCAGTAGAAGAGTCCACTTAATTGTATATTATGCATTTTCCAAAGCTCATAAAGTTCTTAAAATTAATGTTTTAATTTAACTTTAGAATTAAAGTTCTAACCACAAAATTAATCCAAAAATAATATTGACTATGTGAATCAATAAAAGTTAACTATTTGTTTAAAATCCCATAGTTCAATTATATAAATGCAGTATAAGAAGAAGTAGTTTTAAAACTCAACGTTATTCATAAATAACATCTACTCATCATTGTAATACATTATGGCTCATGTCAATAATATAACATTACGTCAATAACAGTGAAAAGATTTTGTACCTTTTTGCTTTTATTACATCAGTAATGAATTGTTTTTCAAGGACACATTAACTGAAAAAATGCAGGTATTCAAGTTCTAGTTTTATATCATTCAAATAAGAGCATTATTTTGAGAGAGAGAGGGAAAATGAGGGTAGGAAAAAAGATGTACCCAGGTTTAAGGCGAATAGCAAAAAGCATGGCATAAGGGCATGCATACTTGCTAGAGTGTGCCACAAATAGAGTTCTGAGCCTTCTAGCAGCAAAAAAGAGAGAAACTCAATTGGTTACCCAATTGTTTTTAAAATAATTAATTTCCTTAGGAGCATGGTTAACTCTGTACTAAGAGATGGTACAAATGACTTCTATTTTATGGAAATGATGATATGTGGCACAGTGTTTTTATATTATGTATGGTAATATAATATAATTTATAATTATTTTATTTCATTTATTTATTTATTTATTTTCCCATTCCCCCCAATTTATAATTATTTTAGATTCATGTGTTTATATGTACTATCTCTATTTTAACTGCTCTCAAATTTCCTTTTTAGTAGTTACCTGCAAGAAATATTTATTGTGCTCTTACTGTAATAAAATTTTCAATTATTTTGATTAAAAAGTTCAGTCATTGGAACTTCACTGTCTACAATGCCATTATAACGTTAAATATTTAATTTTAACAGAACTTATACTTCTAAGATCTGAAATAATGCCATAACAATAGCTAAAATGTACTGAATAATTACTAATTATATACATCATGGTATATACTTTACATAGATTTTATCATATAAAGTTCAATGCAACTTATCCAGAAGAGACTATAATTAACTTCATTGTGCAAATGAGGAAATGAAGGGTAAGGTCTAAGCTACATTAGATTGAATAGGCAGAATCAGCATTTGAGCCTAGCTCTACTCGTCCACACTGTGCTCAAAAGAGATAAAAATATTTCTCAAGGTCATGCAGCAGTTTTATAGGAGAGATAGATCTAATATAATTATCAAAGTATTTACTTTATATTCTAATGGCAATAGAACAAAATCAATGAATTTCATATTATTCTATCATTATAATGTAAAATGAAATAATATTACATATAATACAACATGAGTACTACAAAATATTTTTTCAATATATTTACTTTTATATAAAAGCAAGATAAATCTTTGATATTCAGCTTGCCTTCCTTAAGTTAATTGTGTACTAACTTAAGACTAATTCAATATTTTTTTCATGATTAGGTTTTTCTAAGTTCTCAGAAAGACATCATTCCTCCTGTATAGTTTCCTAAGAGTTATATTATTTAAAAAATTTTCCTAATTGAAGCTTGCTTTGGTTTCAGTTCTTTTCTCTTTCTAAAATAGAATATAGAAAATACTTAGATTTACTTAAAGATGTCCAATAGCTGATTTTGGGTTAAATAAGCTTTCACTTTTTATCATTTCTCTCACCTTGGTATACAATGTGAAACCCTTGTTTGTTTTGTGAATAGTCACTGTGAAAATATAAGCTAGTTTCATGGGTTGTGCTAAAGAGAGAAGATGGTATTTGAGGACCACTAAGCCGGCCAATAACAGTACTAGTTTCTGAGGATCCACTTCTTACTTCCAAATAATCATGTATGGTTTCTGTAGAAAAATTTACAAACTGGAGATGTACACCTAAAGAAGAAAAAAGCAAACATAATACTTTTATTTTTTTACAAATTAAACATAAACATATACACACAATCTCATTAATATACTTAAATATGATTCCATTTAGGTCAGGAGACATACCGTCAAGAACTGGGTCACGGGTTTGCTGTCTGTACAGGACAATTAGCTTTGTTAAAGTTCCAAGTAAAAGAATACTGCTCTAAAATGTCCAATATTATTTACAAAGAAAAATCTCTTTCATGTTATTATAATGTCACTACATATAAAAACTGATCAAGAAAGTGGCTTTCTTGTTAATACCATTTAAAATCATATAAACCAATTTTTAAAGATAAAAATCCACTTAATTTGTGTTACATAAAAGACCAATTTGAGATCAAAATAATTATGATTTTTTATATTTAGCATAAATGAATTCTACAATTACATTAGAAGTTATTCATTCATAAGAGATAAATTGACTTCTCAAAAATATCATTTAGTTGTATACAATTTACAAGTGTGCTCTTTTAGTATTTTTCTTGTTAGTAGATAAGGCTGAATTTTGTATAATAATCTCATTAAAATCCAGTGATCATTACTATATGTGGTCATGTTGCAATACAGTCTCAATATCTTTATAACTAAAATATGAGAAGTCAAATGTATCTGGGATGGAAATATAAAACAGAAGTGAAGTGAAATGTCTCTGGTATGGAAAAATAAAATAAAAGCCTAATTCAAATATGTTTGCTTAATTCATTTAATATTCAGTTTTAGCGAATTTGATGCTTTCCTTACTACCACCATTCTCCAAATTGTTATTAACAAAATCTGACATTTATTAAATGTTTTCCTCTTATTAGACATTGCTTTAGGCAACTTATATATGCTAATTTACTTAATGCTCACAGTTACTCATGAGAATGAGAAAGCTGATTCACAGAGAAGCAAAACAACACGCTAAGTTTACACAACAGCCCAGTAGACTTGAAATTCAAACTCTGGCATTCTGATTCTTAAGCTTTTTCTATGAATAATTATACTGGGGCTTCCAAGTAAACTCACATTTTGTTACTAAATGATAAAAAAGGAATTCCATGGATAAATAAACCTGGGAAATATGCTTTAAAATATTAAAAATTCTATAAAATCAGATTCTTAGAACTTTGTACTCACTACCTTAACTGTGAAACTACAAGGTATGCATTTTCTGTATTTAAATCTAATATTTAAAAATGTGTACTGTTTTTCAAATGTAAAATTTACATTTTTATTTATTTAAAAAGAAAATGGGACAAATTCAATGGAGTATGAGAAAATATTTTATCTATGTACTACTTGGCTACAGCAATAAGAAAAGAGTTATAAAAACAGTTATACACAAAATTTATGTTGAATTTATCATTGCTACACATATCTAACTTAGGCTATATCCATACATAGCAACTGAAAAATATCATAAAATATATATCTCTCCATATACATATCTAATTATAAAAAGCCCTAGTACATTATTGGTGGGAAGATAAATTTATAATAGTACAGCCATTATGAAAAACAGTATGGAGGTTCTCCGAAAACTTAAAAATAGAACTACCATAGGTTCCAGCAATTCCACTACTGTGTGAAAGTATGGCCTTGCTAACAAACTAGCTAACAGAAAAAGATAAACTATCAAACAGGAATTAAGAGGAATAAACCCACAGCACTTAATTGCCCCTTTGAAGAGAAAAATCACAGCACAACTGCCAACTGCCACTTTGTTTGATTAAACACCTGTGGCTTAAATTGTTTTTGAGAAATTTTTTAACAGCCTTGAAGAGCCCTGAGCAGACAGCGGGGATGGATGCAAGCTTTCTGTCTCAGTTCAGAGCTATATTTCCAAGGACTCTGATAAGCAAGGTGCACTAAAAAAAAAAAAAAAAAAAGGAAAAAAAAAAAAAAAAAAAAAAACAGCCACTCCACAGCTGCTTCTGCTATCAGCTGACAGCCATAGCTATTTTTTTTTCCTTTCTGTTTACCCCCAATAAAAACCTCCAATCCCTATCCCAGGGCCTTCTTCTTTTTTTATTGGCCATGACCTTCTCATTCCTTGAGAAGTAAAATAAACTTTCTTTCTTTAAAACTATTCTAATCTTTGTGTTGAGAAATCTTTCTCCACCTGTGTGCTAATTCACACTCTAACACTATTTATATATCCAAAATAACTGAAATCAGGATCTTGAGGAAATATATTCACTCCTTTGCTTATTGCACAATTATTCACAACAGCCAAGACATGGAATCAATCTAAGTGTCCATTAACTGATGAGTGGATAAAGAAATGTGGTATACATACAAAATGAAATGCTACGCAGCCTTACAAAAGAGGAAAATTCTGTCATATGACAATGTGGATAAATCTGGAGGACACTATGTTAATGAACAGGCAGAGAAAGGCATGTCACATGATCACACTTATATGTGGAATCTAAAAAAGCCGAACTCATAGAAACAGACAGTAGAATGGTAGTTACCAGGGGCTGGGGGAAGGGGATTTGGGAAATGTTGGTCTAATGGTATAAAATTTTAATTAGACAGGAGAAATAAGTTTATTGTACAACATGGTGACTATGGTTATTAAAAATGTTTTGTATTCTTGAAAATTGCTGAGTGATTTTAAGTGTTCTCACCACAGAAAAATAAGCATGTGAGGTAACATGTTAATTAGCTTGATTTAGCGGTTCCACATGCATATATATTTCAAACATCATATTGAAAACAATAAATATATACAATTTTTTGTCAATTAAACAATAAATAGAAGGGAAAAAGACAAAATATCGATATATTTTCAATTATCTATGTACTCCAGGTGAAATTTATTTGGCTTAAGCAACAGTTATTCAAATTTCACTCCTCAGTTTACCTAATTTTATATACTCCCAAACTAAACTGCTATTTGTGAATATTTTATAAGTTCTTATTAGACATTGATATTTCTTTTTAAAGATCCGTTAATAAATACTGAAAATTCTTTCATGTGTTTTTAATATACATACCAAAACCTACGGGAAGCTTTATTGTCCAAGTGCAATCTAAACTGCTGGGGTAGTTTCCAGGAAAACCAGGACTGAGGATCACACCACTGAAATCAGACATACCACCACCACACTGAGCTGTAAAATAATAGAAGTCCCATGTAAACCAGAGTATTTGAATAATTCACCACATTAAAAACATATTAAAATCATTCCAAGTTTTCATCAAGTCTCTGAATTAAAATTGATATAAATTTGAATATTGTCAGCTCTCATCCATCATGCACTAGTAAGCAAATAAAATCAATTGGCAATGCATTTTCTAAAATAATACAAAAAGACATCATACTTCCCCAGAAATAAGTGCAAACTAAATCAATTATCGCATAGCAAGTAACAGCTCATGTGCTTTGAATGCAATTGAACAAAGAGGACACGTCCTTTTTCCATAATGGACAGTTTATTTCTCTTCCTCAAGTTACTCCTAGTAATGTTTTGAATCACTCCAAATGATATAATTTAGAATAAAATCAAGCCAACCACGTTAGCTCTAAGCACTGTATTTAAGAGGGAATCATTTATATAACCTTCCCTCCCTTCTCTTTTTGTGAGAAGGCTCAATAAAGAATTTTAAGAAGAATATTGGTTTAAATTCATAATATGTGAGAGATTCACATATTATACATGAGATACGGCCTTATTTTATACTAAAAGACAAAGAATAGCAAAGTATAAACAAGTAAAGACACACAAATTTGAGAATTTAGGCAGATTTTATAAATGTGCTTGTTTTAGAATCCTTATTATATAGGTTTACTATTAATAAGCTAAGTAAACATTAAAATAGAAAACTACCCATTTTATTTTTATATGATTGGATAGAACTATTTAACATGCATTAAAGATCAACTGCATTTTAGAATCCCATTCTTTCCCCTAAATGCACATTTTTATCATTTCATTGTTGGATGAAGGATCAGATTTTATGACTGCAAATCAAATTCAAAAATTACCTGTACAGAACACTTATTTCCAAGTTTATTCATTTATTTCTTGCTAAGAATAGCAAAAGGTAAATACCCGAACTTCAGGTTATGTATTACAAAGGCAAATTCAGGAGGAATTTTATCAATGCTCTATTCAATATTCAATTACAAGTTTGACAGCTGTCTTTTATTATGTAAACTGAATAAATTATCTATCAAGCAGATTTTACTAGGGGATATATGTAATCTTGGAGACAACCTACATATAAACTTTTCTTTCAACTGTGTGATTATCCTCAAGGTCTACAGATACACTTGTATACTTTTTTATCCTTCTGAAATCTTAGTTCATTCATCCTTAAACCAAATAAGTTTCCAACAAATATACACTATTAATATTTACTAATTCATTTTTCTAAAATTTGTCCATATAAACTATATATTCACCACAAAATCTGATAATTAGTGAGTTGTAATGAAAATATTTCCATCAATCCAAAATATTTTTTAAAGTTTCTGGCAAGATTACATTTGTAGGTTTGTTTTGCTTTGTTCTGAGCTTTGAGTAAAAGACAAGAACTGGGCAAGGCACAGTGGCTCACACCTGTAATCCTAGCACTCTGGGAGGCCAAGGTGGGAGGATTGCTTGAGCTGAGGAGTTGGAGACCAGCCTGAGCAAAAGCAAGACCCTGTCTCTACTAAAAATAGAAAAAATTATCTGAATGTGGTGGCCCACACCTGTAGTCCCAGCTACTCAGGAGGCTGAGGCAGGAGGATTGCTTGAGCCCAGGAGTTTTAGGTTGCTGTGAACTATGATAACACCACTGCACTCTAGCCTGGGTGACAAAGGGAGACTCTTGTCTTAAAAGCAAAAAAAAAAAGACAAGGACTGGACTGTCTTTTACTTGCTTGCCTTCACAACTCTAAGTCTTAAGTTACTCATTGTCTTTCTAATTCTGTTACTTTCTATCTCTATATACATGATCTGAAAATTCTGTTCTTTCATTGCCCATCCCTCCTTTTAGGGTGAAAAATCCCAAAATCAAAGGAGGAAGAAGGAACAAGAATAAAGAGTGAACATAATGAAAAAAAAAGAAAGGAAAAAATGACAAATCACAAAAGACATATGAAGAAGGATATGAAAAATATGCATCCACCTTCAGCAATTCGTTCATGTCTATTCCCTCAGCATCTTTGCAATCTCAACACTCTTATGCCTTGAATGACAATTCTGTGTGTGCTACCAGTGGTTTCACAGCAGACTTTTTTGTGCTCCATTATACTCTTGTTTGTTATGGATATGGTCATACCTTAGTCCTCCAGAATAAAATCATTTTAGATTTTCACTTCTTAGTTGTCTCTCATATCTAAAATCTCATATGAGTTTTCCTTCTTTTTATCAAAGTATCTGGCAGATTGCTTATTTTCCAGTTCACAGAGCCATAGTATAGTTATCTGATGATTAGTGTTTTAAGATATTCTCTGAATCAGCCTCTTTTCTTCGATGTGCTTTCTCCTTACAATATGGCCACGTAGCAGTTCAAATATTTTAATTTTCTACCAAATGTAGTACACGCTTATTGTTCAAAATTTATAAATACACAAAAAAAGAAGACAAAGGAAATAAAAATGCCCTCTAATTCTACCACTCACAGATAATATGTTTATATTTATATTTTTTCTTTGCATGCATATATATATAGTATATGCATGTGTGTTTGTGTGTAATGAAATTAGGTTCATGCTATAAATTGTTTAAGCCTTTTTATATTTAACTACATATTCTAAACTTTGTCCATTTTATTAAATATCTCATTATAATGTTCACTTCCTTTTTTTAAAGTCCATTCCCCTTTTAGTGAACCAGTAAGTTATTGCCTATTTTTCACTATAATAAATGCCAGCCTGAGTGCCTTGTGTGTTTCAGGTTCAGTGGTAAATACTTTAAATAAATTCTCTAATTTAACCCTTACAATAAACTTTGTGGTAGACATTATTACCCCATTTAACAGCTGAGCAAACAGAAACTCAAAGGATAATACATTTGCCATATATGGGTGTTGTGCCTTGAGTTGAAATTTGAATATATGAATATATACATTGGACATTAATAACTGGCAAGTATTCCAGTTTTACTATATTCTGTATAGTAAAACTTAAGACTTCTTAGTTTAATTTTACTAAAATATCACTTCCATCTAATACTTGTCTTGATAACAATATACAATGGAAATGCAGATTTAGCCAAAATGATACTTTGTCTACCTAAAAAATTAATAATTTTTGAAGAGTAATAATTGATGATAGCACTATAACAAGATGGGAACTGTATTGGTACAACCATCTAAAACAATTGACAATATTTACCAAAGCTTTTAAAAGCATTCACTTACAAAATCATCTTCATTTGAATGTTTATAGTAGCACAATTCACAATTGCAAAGATGTGAAAACAACGCAAGTGCCCATCAATCCATAAGTGAATTAATAAAATGTGGTATATGTATACCATGGAGTACAACTTATCCACAAAAAACAATGGTGATCTAGCACCTCTTGTATTATCCTGAATGGAGCTGGAGCTCCTTCTACTAAGTGAAGTATCACAAGGATGGAAAAACAAGCACCACATGTACTCACCATCAAATTGGTATTAGTTGATCAATACTTATGGGCACATATAGTAGTAGCATTCACTGGGTGTAGGTCAGGTGGGACAGGGAGGGGGATGGTAACATTCACACCTAATGGGTATAGCGAGCACTGTCTGGGGGATAGACACACTTGTAGCTCTGAGTCATGCAGGGCAATGGCAATATATGTAACCTAAATGTTTGTATGTGCATAATATTCTGAAATAAAAAAAATAATAAATAAAATAAATTAAATCAATTCTATTTAGATAAAATTTTAAGCAAAACTTGGAAGTGTGCACTAATTAAAATATGAGGTGTGTTCATAATGAAGATGAAATTGTGAAATTCATAATGTGAAAAATACTTATAATATATTATGTAATTGATAAGTCAAAAAGACAAAAAAATGAAACTCTAACAAAAAGGAAATATAATAACTACACAACTTACACTATGCTAGTGCCATGAACAAAAATTTCAAATTTTGTTTCAAATTTTGTTTTCAAAATTTCAGATTTTGTTTCAAAATTCTGTTTCAGATTTTGAAAACATGGTACAATATGAGAAATTTAATTTGAAGAAGGAAAACATTATAAAATATATATGTACTCTATAATCCCAATCTTGATTAGTTTGTTCATTAAACAATATTTATTGGATGCTTATTTAAGATGAGAACTGTTCTAAGCACTGGGGTCATAATAATGGATGAAAGATCTAAACTCTCTGTTTTTGTATTAGCAGAATAAGCACATTATTTATTTTGTTCTTTGTACTCTTTTACATTCTTAATGTTTTATACTCAATTGAATACACACACAAATATAGATACCATACAGAATATATTCACAATTAGCATTATCTGTATATATAAATTTTTAGAAAGGCATTACATGCACATATATAGCATAATTTTAATATTGGTATAATATACATATATAAATTGTTCATAGTACCAAAAAAATCCTTTTAAAAATCATCTATAGTCTGAGTGCTTTCAATATATTTTGTCAATTATACACATTCTTACTCGTAAACGTTATTTTCCAGTACTTTACAACAAGAACTATGCACCTTGTACATAGATGTTATGGACTGAATTGTGTCCCCCTAAAATTCATATCTTAAAGTCCTAACTCCTAATGTGGCTTTGTTTGGAGATAGGGCCTTTTTGAAGGGAATTAAGGTTATATGAGGTCATGAGGGCAGGGCCCTAATCCAATAGGTTTGGTGTCCTTATAAGAAGAGGAAGAGACACCAGGAGTGTGGATGCAGAGATGAGACCATGGAGGAGATACCATCTACAAGCTAAAGGGAGAGGCCCTTAGAAGAAAACAATCTGCCAGCACCTTGTTCTTGCACTTACAGCTTCCATAACTGTGAGAAAATAAATTTCTGTTCAAGCCACTCAATCTTAAGTATTCTTTTATGGCAACCCAAGGAAATGAATACACTAGAGATATGGTCATTGTACAGAGACAAGTCAAATAAGTCATGGACATTTTTTTATTTGTGTTCTCTTCCCTAACCAGAAAGGGCTGACTTCTTCATCCATGTATCATAATTATAATTAGTATCTAAAACTTTATGTAAACCTTATGGGCTATCTTTCCCAATAACTTCAGTGAACTAGTCTCACTTCTCTGAAATTCCATCATGTAGTCAGTGGTATAATTTAACACTAAATTATTCTCTTATCAATTCTTTTATTTCTACCACTGCAAATGGTAAATGAATGTTTTAAAGATAAGGATCATATCTCACATTTCTCTTTCATACTCTGTAGAGCCCAGTACATTAATAGTTGCATACAGATAACAAAAATGAAGAAGAGAAAAAAAATACAGTGTAGATAGAAATAATTTAGAGGTAGCATTAACTTAGAGCAAAAATTTGGGGCCATACTTTCAAAGTACTCAACTTTCCTTTTGTCATATCCCATATCTTGATTGCCTGTCACTATTGGAGACATATCATGAGGTGTCCTGTCAGAATAGGTAAGGAGCCTCCTTATCTATTCTGGCTCAATAGTAAGCAATAGAATATTTACTTATTTTCCTGATCTATGGGTATACTGAAAAAACTCTCTAGGATTTAAAAAAAAATACCTTTTCTTAATTTCTACAGTTTAAGCCATCCATTGATATTGAAGTTTAGAGTAAAACAAATTGTAAAAATTTAGAACTAAAAAGGAAAAATAAAGATATGAAACATTTACCTCAAAATATCATTTCCATAAAACCTGGCAAAAGGCAGACTGTATGTTTGAAGAACATTATATACAGGACGTATTCTTAAAATCTGACAAAGTTTATAAATAATTTATAAGTCTTTTAACTTACCCAAACAAATTGGGATTGGATAATTCCATCTTCTTACTGGTCCAGGCATACAGGTAATGTGGGAATGACCCTACATAAATAAAACAATGCAGTTCAATACACATTTATAAAATATCTAGTAGCATAGTGAATCATTATTATGAAAACAAGCTTAAATATATGTCATCATTTATATATTTTTTTTCATTTTTACTGAAAATCTTAGTATGACTTAAAAGAAGAAAGCTAATTATATATACTTGTGATATAATGTAAACACTACAGAGTCCTGGTAAAAAAAAAAAAGACATATCACATTAGAATTGTGGTTTTAATATTTTTCTATCAAAGCATGTTCTACGAAAATACTGCAATGATTATACAAGTTAAAGGGTCTTAGAATAAATTACTGTAATATTCAAGGTGAGATAGGTTAAAGAATAATTTTAAATTCTTTCATAAAAATATTAAAACGAGTCAAAGTATATTAAATTTTATATTGAAATATGAAGCCCAGAAAGATCTGATTGCACTTCTGAGACTAATAATTTGTGATACAACTTAAAGACTATAAATTATTAATTTTTAATTTTGCTTCCTCTAAGGAATTTATTTATTTGACATGTGAAATAGTTTCTCCCCAATTTTTTTCTTAATGGGCCTAGTTTTTAAGATTTTTATGAGATCAGAAATTCGAAACCCTCCCCCCAGAAATCCTTAAAAAAGATCAATATAAATACACAAAATCAGAATATACATAGCAAATCTACTTCCTTAGGAAAATACATTTGTAGTGAATTTTCACTAATTTGGGGAATTTATTATTATGGAAGTTTCATTTAACACCTTAAGTAGCACTTCATTTTATTTTCAAATTCTAAAGATTCTGGAGTTCAATTTTCACAATTATTTATAAATAGAGACAAACGTGAAGTGAAGATTAATTTTGATTCAAAATCACTTTTTGGAACTTCCAAACAAAACAAATTTAGTCAATTCCAGCAATTTCTCACATGCAATTATTAACAAACTGAACACCATTTTAACATAAGGATATGCTATGCAGCACAGGATAAATGTTGTAAAACCTGTGGATTATCAGTAATTGGTCTGTTAAAATATACTGAAAGAGCAATGTAAATTAAAACCATAATTTGAAAATATGCTTACCTGAAGAGAATAGCCTTGATCACACTGAAAGGATACCACATCACCAACCATATATCTGTCTCCAATTTTAATTCCACTACTAGGAGTTTGTGGTTCAGGGCAGGAATCCAAACCAATTGCTAAGAATATTTAATGATAATCTATGTAACTTTCAAATGATAAATGTTTAAATTATGCATATTAAGTTGCCAAAATTGATTATTGATGTTCTATCAAACTATATTTTACACTGAGACATAAAGAATTTTCTGTGAAATAGATTTAACTTTAGATGTTAAGAGCAATGCACAAACTCCATTATAAAACGATACCATTTTTATTTTTGCAGTAGCAACCATTAAATAGCTTCATGATTATACTTAGAGTTTTAACTCCAAGCCTAATTTTCTTCTACTATAAAAAAAAATAAAAATTCCCCCAAAAGAAAATCTCTACATGAAAAATAAAAATAAAAATTTATTATGAGAATCAAATGAAATAATATTTGCAAAACATCCTTAGTGAAATGACTAAAACATTATTTGCTATTTTATCTATTTTATCTTCATTGCCTACCTGCTTCATACAGAATGGACTTTTTAATTCATAAGGTATATTTTGGTGTACTTTTTCTTTTTCTTTTTTCTTTTTTTTTTTTTTTTTGAGACAGAGTCTCACTCTGTTGCCCTGGCTAGAGTGCCATGGCGTCAGCCTAGCTCACAGCAACCTCAAACTCTTGTGTTCAAGCGATCCTCCTGCCTCAGCCTCCCGAGTAGCTGGGACTACAAGCATACACCACCATGCCCGGCTAACTTTTTTTTCTATATTTTTAATTGGCCAATTAATTTCTTTCAATTTTTAGTAGAGATAGGGTCTAGCTCTTGCTCAGGCTGGTTTTGAACTCCTGACTTTGAGAGATTCTCCGGCCTCGGCCTCCCAGAGTACTAGGATTACAGGCGTGAGCCACTGCGCCTGGCCAGATGTACTTTTTCTTATATGTAAAATTTTTAAAACATAATTATAAGTAAGATTTTTTTCTCCAATGATACCATAATCAGAAAAGGGAAAAACAGGTGTCTCATTGAGACCTGAAAAGTATTATGTACTACTTGAGTTCAGTTTTTTTTCTGAAAGGGATATAAGAATATAATTGAAAACATTTTCATTATTTTTACATTAAGAATTTATTTTTGAACATAAAATAAAAACATAGTAAATGTAAGTGGCTTTCCTAAAATGGTTCATTTAATCAACATTAATCAACAAATTGATTTTTTGCCAAAACATTTTTTAAATACTTGACTGTTATTACTAAAAACTTTTTATCTTCTATAAAAGCCCTTGTTTATTATTCATTTCTTTGTAGTTCACATTTTGAAGTTAATCCAATGCATATTTAAATAGGTCAGAAGTCACCACTCTAAAATCATTGTGCTATCTACATATGTATTTCAATAAAAAAAATTAAAAACTAAATCCTCAAGTATTACAATGACTTATATTTTCCTTCATTCCTCAGCCACGTTATTTACTTCTGACAGATGCTGTTGTAGCACCACCCTCTACATTTCCTTTGGGACACTCAACACAAACTGATGATGAATAAATAATTGTGCAATTAATGGTTTGGTATTTATCTCCCTTCTGAGAATGAAAGCTCCATAGGGACCTTGGAGCACAGTGCCTTGAGGAGGCATTTAATAAACAATTTGCTCGTGTAAATGAATGTAGAGTGTAAGAAAGAGAGTGAATCCCTACCTTTATTATTTCTTAATAAATATAAACATATAATTATGCAAATAGAAGATACCTTATCTAATAACACAATGGTTAGAATAGCTTAAATCATGCAAAACTGGATGACATTTAAGAATAGAAAATGACATAAAAGCAGTAACTTGAGAGAGTTATGATTAGATTAGAGAAGTCAGGCAGCAAAAAGCATGAGTAAAGTGGTCATTTGGGAATACATTTGAGGCTGTTCTGAATTTGATAAGGGGAGTCTGTAGATAGGAACTCCAATGCCCAGTACCTTAATTAGGTCTGTAAGCATGCATCACATTCCATATTTCTTGTTTTTTGTGTAACTTTGAATTTATGGATCTACAAAAAATTGGTTATCATTAAATTGTGACCTATTTTTAAACTTTATAGGGTTTAAATCTCTCTTCCCTAACTAGATTTTGAGATTCGAGAAGAGATAGAAATTGTCTTTCATTTATTTTAATCTCATTTAAAACCTATTGATGGGCATCACACATTACATTCATCTGATTTCATACAGCCCTTTTCAGAATTACTGAATATAACAATAGTGAGTTATGGTATAAACATATGTCTTGTCAATATGATTTCACTTTCTGTGGTATAACCTTGGTTTCTTGGGGGTCCTGAAGAGTAAATTTATTACTCTTCACCATTAAGGTCATTCCTGCAGTCTTCTCACTGAGAAGATCAAATTTTATACACATCTATTTCTCTTCTTTTTATTTTATTTTTTTACCAAGTACTCCATTCAGGGTCACATATACAAAAAACTATCAATAACCAGCAGCGGCGATTTCCTTCTCTGGGAGGAAAGTAAATAAAACTCTGTTACAGTGAGGCAGTAGAATATTGAGATCCTCATTTTTAAATGAAGCTTTCAACACATAATACAGATGAACAAGGTAAAATTTTTATGAAAGTGTTCTAACTTTTAAAAAATGACACAAAACTCTATAAGCTATGTAAAAGCAATTCTGTAAGCTAAAATTTCTTATTTGCATATAGTGACACAGAAAAATGAACAAAAGGAAATATGCCAAATAGCAGTGGTTATGATTCTTGATTATACGATTATTGGGGATTTGTATATCCTTGCTTATAATTTCCTGCATTTTAAAATTTTCTATATAACCTGAATTATTTTTGCACATAATAAAACAACTTATCTATTAAATGAATTAGTATTAGCAGAAAATTTAGGGATATAAGAACATACTCCCTTCTGTTTTTCTAGAAGAGATTAAGTTGGGCTAGCTAATTTCTGTTGAACATGATTGTTTCAGGGAAGAAAGTAATGTAATAAAGCAATGAGATAAAACAGCGAAGTCATATGTTGATGACCTCAAAATTTTCTTGGCAGCCAGTTTTTTGTGTGTGTGCATTAAAGAAAGTAAAACAGAAATATCTGAAAATCCTGCAATTCAAATACTTCAGCCATTTTTTTATTTACACAACTAAACTTCTGAGTGGTTAAATATTAACTCAAAAATGTCCTCTTTAAGAGTTACGTTTCACTTCTTTATAAGTGACAGACCAATAAGTTATTTGTAGAAATGAACAAAAAAAAGACAATTTTTATAAAAATGTTGTAAAGGCTTCCCTTCTGCTTAACCAAAGCTAATCTCCTGCTTAACGAAAGCTGTCAAAATAATGAGCCATTTTAAGCTTCATGGGTATAAATTTTGTAAAATTATGTCCTTGGCAATCAAAGATGCTCTCTGGGGAAATTTTTTTTAATGGGATTGGATCAATTAATCTGCTGTTGTAGCCAAAAACAAAGAGAAACGGATCCAGGGACAAATCCATATCAAAAATTGCATTGAGTTATGTCTGCTATCAAATGATTGTAGACAGTTACCTTGGCTGAAAATGTTAAATTCTCATTTCTTCACATTACCAATATTTATTTATAACCCAAAATTATTTTTTCAAATTCTGCTCACAAAGCAATCAATCTGGAGCAGAAATGTTGTTAGTCATATCACTTATAGCTTATAATTTTGAATACTTACATATATATTGAATTTGAATACATACATATAGATAATTCTAAATATATAAATTGTATATCTAAATATATACATTTTCTAGTATTCCATAATTATTTTTAGCGAGTCTTCAGTGCATTGAGAGAGGGAGACAGGGAAGGGAAAAAGATTAATTCGCGCTAAGCCTCCTGGCAACATTGTTTTGTTAAAGAAAATACTCATTCATAAATTTGATTTGACAACCTATATATCAACTTATTAAAAATGAAGACCAGAATATTGGTCTTGCATACATGTGAGAAAGAAACAGGAGTTAAATCATGTGTCTTTGCACAAGAGGTTTTATTTAGTGATAGTAAAGATCTTGTTATTCTAAATACATTTCATATTTTCAATTTTAAACCTTTCTCTAAATAATGGGTGCAAGATAACTATTATTCCTGCATTTCATGCTATTTTTGAGGATTTAAAAAATATATACCAAAATTATTATTGGCATTCTACATTTATCATTATAAAGATAACAGGTCAAGAATAATATAGATGTTCACAATAATCAAAGGGTGAATCCAATGTGAGTGTAGTTTGAAGACTTGTAGAAAACTGCATTGGTAAGTATGCAGACTTTTTTCTGGCACAGTATACCTCAGAATCAATTAATTAATCTGCTAAACAAGTATTTGTTAAATACTTATAATGTAACAAATAACTTGAATGTTTGTGGGCAAGTTTTTTGTAAGGAATAATTCTGACTTTATTAATAGTCACTGATGGGCAGCAATCATTTGGGAACATATTGTAGGGCAACCTTTGCTAACATTTACCTTGATCCTTAATGTTCTGTTAATTTACTTTACCTATGTTTACCTTAACTAATGTTTAACACAGCATTACTCTGTATAAGTGATTGAATATTCACAAATAGATACTACTTATCAAATTTTAGCCTATAGAATAATACTAAGTAAAATGAAAAAATGTAAAATAGAATCATGACTTGTAGGTACTATTCATTTATTCATTCAATAAGCATTAAGTGTGCACCTACTGTGTGCTCTGTATCATGTTAGATTCTGGGAGTGGAGAGATCAATTAGCAACATAAGTGACTAGGCTCTAAAGAGACTCTTGGTGGAGAAAGAAACTGAAACGTTTTAATAGATGATTAGCATGTGTTGGAACAATCACAATAAATGAGGGTCATCCTTTGTTTAAATGATTGTCTCATAAGGAATAACCCATATAAGTACTGAAAAATGTTATGCTTTTACCAAATTTACCCACTGAGGGAGATGGTGCATGTGATGTTCTGGCCGAGAAAGTAACATGTTAAATGAATGAAACTTCTAAGAGATTATTCTTTATCTTTTTTTTTTTTGGAAAGAATGGGGAGTGTTTTTCCCTAAAACACATTCCAGTGTTCCTGGGAAGTCAGAAAGAAATGAAGCTGAAATGGGAAGCAGAAGAAAAATTGTGAACAGTCTTATAATATTCACCAACCAACGTAGGGAGTTGTACTTTCCTTCTGTGTCTAATGGAGGGAGAATTTAGAGGTAAAAACACAACCTCTTGTGTGCATCCTGGCTCCACTAGTTGCATTTTTTTTTTTTGTTCGTAAATTCTGAGATGTTTCCTATGCCTCAGTTCCCTCACTTATAAAATGGGATGAGAAAATACAAACGTAATAGACATATTGTGATACTTAAAACAATATATGTATAATACTTAGAATAGTGTGGGGAAAGCATTCAACAAATGTCAACTAACATTTTGGAAGGGTTTTAGGTATGGAAGTAAGAATGTCAGTTTGTAGTTTAGATAAATAACTCTATTAAAGAATATTTTTCCTGTTGTCCTAAAGAGGACCTTAGTTTTCTGTTTAAGATCAAGATTTTTCACATAAATAATCAAGGAATACTCATGTAAGGAAAATATGTGAAGATTTATATAAAGCACCAAGAATTTAAGTACCCTGAGTCTTTTGACTGACTCAACATGAGAAGCTTCTTCTATATGAAGCTAAAACGTTATTGGCTTTACCGTAAGAAAATCGTGGGCACCAGGACCATTGTCATTAGCTCAAGATATAATTAGTGAAAGTTTATGAAGACAAAAATGCGATGTTTACAAAATTCAGAAACCTAGGCAAGCCAAAACTGTCTCTAAATTATCTCCACAAAGGGGCGAAAACTCAATGAGATGATCAGGAAATAAAATATAATCAAAAGAAAAGAGGAAACTGTGATAAATCTGCAAGGGCCTTATAGGGTTAAGGAGTGAAATGTGTTTATAAAGATCAATTAGACTTATTTGCATACAATATGTTCTGAGTTAATGGGAACTGAAATTAGAAATGACAAATACTAATAATTTAATTTGGGCAGGAGGTGTTTCTACAATTAATAATTTATGAGATGTTGATCTGCATAAACTAGTTAAAACAAGAAAATTAGTGTAAGTAAAAATATAATTAATCTTAAAATCCCTGTTTTTCTCAAATAATCAATTATATAATTAGCCCAAGGGAGAAGACCATTTTTAGTGATTATAAAAGTAAACTCATTAAGACCTAATGCATTATCTCTTAAGCATATTGCTCGAGGATAGAAAGCAGTAAAATAACAGTTGTGCTAAATTGAATCTTTTGTTTCTTATAAGATATAGTCATATGGATAAATTTCTGGGCATTTATTAGTTTGTGATTATTTTTATGCTTTTAGATATTCAGACCAGCCCTATTCAACTAGTGCATGAAATGGAAAGATGCTTTCAGACCTCCTTTTTTTCCCAGATTTACTGCAAAATTATAATCATGAGTACTCTTAAGGGCAGGGGGAGAAAAAAATCTGTTCATTAGAGTAACATATACCTTTGTCTTCCTCAGAGATCTTTGAGGACATCCAAAGATTCTCAGAGGACCTTGCAAACACTATTACTACATACAGTTTCTCCTTTTAAAATATGTATATTTTATAAGTTCAAAACGAAACTCTGCTTATTGATTTACAGATGCTGCAAGGTCCTTCTAGGATTTTCCATTAGTCAGACTTAAATATGTGCCTCAACGAATTTAAAGAAATGAGATGGAAATGACACACTCATATTACAATCAGGCAAATAGTCTAATTCAAGACCTAATGCTGAGGTTCTACTAGCATTCAAGTGGCAGAGCAACTAGAAATTACAAGTTCTCTTTGTGGAAGCCTACTATGAATTGATATATTTAATGACTATGATATATGCACTAGGATCATTTTCTCTAACAACAAAAATGATTATGCAAGATATACAATTACAACCAGGAGAACACATGTTAAAAAAAAATAGCAAATCAACACAAATCACAAATTATCAATTTAAGAATTGATTCCCACCTCCCAGTGCTATTGTGGATAAGGAAAAAGAAAACTTTGATTTTACACTTATGAAAAATTTTGGATATTTTATGAACTTGGTGCAGCTACATCTATTCACATGAGTGGCAACCAGCATACATTCCCCATACAAAGAATGATGTAGCTTTATGTCAATTCATGATAACCTATATCAGGTACTACTAAAATACTAATCAGGCCCCCCTAACTAGTGTTTCAGCTTTTCTCTATTGATCAAAGAGAAATATTTCCACAAGAATCTAGTATATTTGTCTCAGTTTTCCTTATGTTTCCCAAGGTGATTAGGCAAGTATTACGCTTGCCTTCTTCCTCTTCAATATTCAATCCGCTTTGTTAGCAACAAAAAGCAAAATTGGCCATTTTTCTCAATCTTTTCATTAATATTATCTGCCTATTTACATGTAAAGTTATTTTTTATAAATTTTTTTACATAAAATCAGTAGAAGACATCAAAGTTTCAGAAAAAAGTAAATGGAGTGAAGTTATAAATTGAGAAATTTATATTTATTACCTCACTTTGCATGTCTGTAACTTAGAAGTACTGCCCCGATTCAATTTATTTGTGGAACAGCTTTTACCAACACAAGAGTATAGTTTGAGGAGCATGACTATAAATATTAAAAATATATATGTCCATAATAAATGTGATATCTATTTGTCATTTTTTTCTTACTTGGCAAGTAGCACCATATTCACCTTCCATACAGGCTTCACTCTGAAGACTATATCTACAGTGTTATTATCATTAGTTACATTAAAAAATACTTTTCATTCCTAGATTCTGCTGAAAGATGTGAGGTCCCATTATATAGTTAAATAAAAGTGCTTGTGTTGACCCTGATGTATTGAAATCAATACCTAAGAATTAAAATCAAAGAGAACCAAGGCCAGCTCTCTAATGGAATGAAGTAAATCTATGACCACATGAAGAGCGATATTACCTAAATTAAAAGCCAAAACAGAAGACCAGAAATATGAGAATCATCCTCTACTCCATCCTCTCTCTCTTCCTCGATCCAAACTGGCCATAAACCTTTTCAATTATACCCTGTTAGTATCTCCTGAATCTGTTGCCATTTCATTTGCACAACCTCCAGAGTTTCTCTCGTGAACCAATGCAACAGCCTCTTCTTGGTCTCCTTTCCTCTGGCCTAATCTCACCATGCAATGCATTCAACACTTTCCAAAATAAAAGGACTTTTCAAAAATTCAAAACGTATGTGACTCTCTGAACTGAAACCTTTCAATGGATCTACACTTTATCCGTGGAAAAGCACATGCGACATCCTTAATCTAATCGTCTAGCACAAAATATTTGACTGATTACTCCAGCTATGTGGGTTTATCTCATCAGCAATAAAGAATGGCATTTTTAAGGGTTTATTATGTACCTGGCACTGCAATAATCACTTTACATAAATAGTCTCATTTAATTATAAAACAACCTTTCAAGTTAGAATTCATATTATGGATGACGAAACAGTTTTTCTGGAACCTCAGGAATTTTTCTGTGTCTGACTCCAGAGTGAATGCTCTTATATCCATCAACACTCCAGAAGGTTGATTGAAACACCAAATGATTTCCATACCTATCCTTTAATTCGTATCTACCAGGACATTTTTTTAAATCTTTTGGTGAAGTCTTCCCTGACTCTACCGCCAGTAACCTGTTTGATGATATAAGGATGAACACCTTCTTTGTTCATCACCTAAATTACACAAGCTATCTCCGTATTTTGGTCATTGTGAGAGTAACCTTGGTAGCTTGGTGAAAATGCAAATGCTTGGCCAATCTCAGATAAACTGACTTGATTTTCTGGGGTGGGGTCTTGCTATCTGGAATTCCTTCAAGATGATTATAATGCACAATTATCTGATAAGTACTGCCTTACATAAATATATTAATAGTGCTTACACCATTTTGCAGTTATCTGTACTTGTCTGCATGTCTTTATTCCCAATTAGTTTAGTTATATTTTAGGGCTGGACCTTGTACAAACTTGCAACACCCACACCGAGAAAATACACCTAGCATTTAGTAGGTGCTCCACAAATACTTACCAACAAATATTTCATGAATAAACGAATGGGTTTGATGTTCATTGGGAGGCAACATAGAGATAGAAAATTATGGGAAGAGGCCATAAGGAAGGCTATAATGTAGTGGTTAGGACTGCTTGCTTTGCAATAAAATTACATGAAGTGTACTCTACTACTCACGAACTGTAAAACTCCCGAGTTCTGAGGTTACTCTCTAAACTTCAGTTTTCCCATCTGTGAAATAGGGTTAAAAATAATATCTGCCTTATGATTGCTGGGAAAATTAAATAAAAATATGTATATAAAATATTTGGCACTGGTATTGGCATATACTGAACACTGAAAAATGCTAGATTTTTGATGATATATTGATGATGATATAATTTTATTATGATATTATAATAATGATTATGGAGGTATTGTTAACCAGGATTTAAGAAGCTAAGCAGTCACTCAAATGTTTACAGTTTATAATGCTCTGGTACAAATGGCAGTTTGCAATGTGGTTGTACCACACCTTGAAAGCTGTCATGGAAAACCAATGTAATTCTCAAATATTAGCACTTATCAAATTATTAAATAAATGTAAATAAATAAATGCTTCAATCATTTTAAAAAGAAAAGTGTATGAAAGCATTTGACCCAGCTACATAGTAAACTTTCTTTAAAAATATAAGCTTTTAGATTTATGTGATCAAATGTCTGAAAAAAGAAAACAAAATTTTACAAAAACAAAGAAAATGTTTTTTCTTATTCTAAAAAAAATGTAGTTTTCTAAATCTAGTCTTCCATTTTTAATAAGTAATCAACAAAACAACCTATCAGAGACTAGTACATTTGGTACAACTAGTTTCTTGGCAGCTAGATATTTGGGTACTGGATGACAGTAGCCAAGGCATGGTCCATAATTACACAAAGTTTTAATGTCCCTTGGAGAAACATGGCCACTGTTTTTTTGTTCTTTTTCTTTTTTTTTTCAGTTTTCCAGCAAATACTCACTATGGGCATAAAAAGAGCAACACATTTTGTTGTGCCTTATTGGAAATAAATAATGCGCAATACACTACCCACATGTAGTTTAATATTCATTACGAGAGATAATTCAAGAATGCTAATTAAAATTATTACTTAACTGCAAAGCACAGCAGTACATTGTAAGTCTGAGCATGCCATTTCTCTGCTCAAATCTCTATAATAATTCCTCATTTCAACTACAGCAAAAATAAACTCCTTAAAATGGCTTATAAGACCCCACTTACCCTTCCATTTCTTACCTCATTTTCTACTACCTTGCCTCCTTGTTCTTCATACTTCTGTTTTACAGTATTTACTCTGGCTGTTCCATAATACACTCTCCTCACTTATCAGCAAGGCTTATTCCTGCATCACCTTCCATTCTTTGCTCGAATGTCACCTTCTCTGTAAGGTCCGCCCTGACTATCATAACATCTCTCTCTCCAGCTTTAACATTCCTGATCCCTCAACTCTCCACCTATATTTTTTATGACATCACTTTCTGAAATATTATACAGATTACTTCATTATTATATTTTTATTTTTTCTCTGGCTTTACCTGATAGACTATAAGTCCCATGATGGCAAAAGTATATTGTCTTTTTTGTTTACTAATATGAACAATGCGTAATACACAGGTGTTCAGTAAATATCTGTTGGATGAATGAACAGATAGATATTGAGAAGGATGAAAAGGAGGTGATATCAGAATTCAGAGAAGGAAGAAACTTCTGGGCTGGGCTGATTTAGTCACTGAAGTTAAGATTTAGGGTAGAAGAGTTAAGAGTCTTATAGCTAGAAAAAAAAAAGAAGAGAAGTAGAGCATGTTAGCGGAGGGAATGAATGCTGAATGGAGTAGAGATAGAAAAGTCATGATACCTCTAAGAAACAATAATTACTTCATTTGATTAGGTGAGAGAATATTGCAAAATATACGTGTGAAAAATGACACAAGAAATTATTGTTGGAGTAAGAGGAGAAACAATGTTGCCTTTATTTAGTAGACAATGATATGAAATGATCAATTATTTAGAAATATTAATAAGACCAAGCTGTAGAAAGGATTGAGCAGAAGTAACAGCAGGTTTGTCTGATATAAATAATGATAATAATAATAGTAATATTAAGGGTCAAGTATTCCAGAGTTAAAATGACATTATCTCAAGTTCAAGGGGGGAAGGATCACTACAGCGATAAAACGCAATCTATTTGCCAGCATTTATCTATTTTATTTTTTTTATTTCAGGACATTATGCATTTATCTTTTAAGTAAATAAAAAGCAGAGTGTATCTGTGTAGTAACTGTGCCATAAAATAATCTAGATTTTTTTTCTTTTTTTTAAACCTCATCAGTGAGTAGGAAACTCAGATGGAGAAAACACTCACTTGCTGGGAGGAATCTCAGCCAAATTTCCATTTACCAAGAAAGAAGAACACCTGCCATGTTTCCTGAAACCATTACTACTTAAAATACTCTTTTAGGAATATAGTAAGAATCTGTGTTCCTGAATGAAAAAAAAAATCTATCCTTTTTTCATACAAAACCCTTAAAGTCTTCTGCATCTGTTGCTGGTATTTATAGTGTGATTATAGGCTGTTATTTACCCATTATGATTCCTCCCTTATGTTACCCAGTGGGCAGAACTTTTATTTCACAGGTTGTCACAAATGAACTACCAAAGATGTGTAGTGAAATAGGTGTCTCCTCGATTAAAAAAAAGGTTTATAAGTTAATATACCTACCTTGTTTACACACATGGATACACACACACCATCCAAACATTATTATTTTCCCTAGTCCCCAATTGCCTAAATATTTTCCTTTTCTAAGTATCTAAAATTAGATTTTTTTTAAAAAAAAATTCTTATAGTCCTTGTTTATGGTCATTAGAAAACACAGTTTTCTCTTACAGAGGCTATGTATCTCAACCAGTAAGTTGAGGGGCTTCTAAATATATAAGGAAATTCTTTAAAATTTCTATGTGTAGTTTAATATAATCTGTCTTCATAAATGGACAGATTCTTGAATTACCACAAAGTAGATGTTTCTCCACTACAAGAAGCCTACCTTTTTGAAACTTGACAGAGCTTAAGATACCTTTTCCACAAACAAGATGGATTATTTGGAAAACATCCATTATGCTTGGGTAGAGGGCACTGTATTCTCTGGAGTTCCTGGAAGTAATATTCCCAAGTGTGCACTGAGTGAACAGTGCACTGAGTGATCAGCCTTTCCGAGGGCCCTGCCGGATGTTGTTCCAAACCACAGCTGCTCTATGTAGCACTTGATCCGTCAAACACATTTTACTGCCAGTCAATCTGTTATCAACAAAGCAGCCAAAAATGCTGTCATGGTTTATTTTATAAGTTTGTCCTTAAAGACCAGAGCAGAATTAGTCATTTTAATTCTATAAAGCTGTACCGAATTTTTAAATTTTCTTTTCGACCTCTTACAATTCTCCTGCACTTAGTATTTTACAAATACTATGTTAATGTCTTTATTGATAGGACAATATATTTGAAAACATGAAGAATATTGCAAAATCTTTTTAATTAATTGAAAGAACATTAGGCATCCTCTGGCACTGATTTCACCACTGTCAACTAAATGTATCATTTTCTCTTTTCTCATTTCTCTTTATTGTTCTCTCTATCCTCCTTGCCTCCCTTTTCTATACCCTATAACTTTCTTTTTCTTCTTTATTTCTCTCTATCCTTTGATTTTTCTATTTAGAGTCCTGATTGCAATTTATAGTCACCGATTCTGTCTAAAAACAACACTTGCAACCGTACTGTTTTTATGTGACAATGTTAGGAAGTACACCATTTACTGAGGCATTTATTTAATTTCTCCAAAAAGAAAGATCTTTATCTACCTGGAAAATACTTTAACTTCAGCTAAGTTATGATTTGATAAAATTATTATTTTACTATACCTTTACAAGATTTTTGTAGTACTGGTATTTTTAAATATTTACTTTAATCCAGAAAGTTTTATAACAATTTTGTTGCAATTAAAAGAGAGCAGTCAGCAAATGTTTTGATAACATCTTAGTTAAGGCCCATTAACACAATGCTTAAAAATTTTGCTGATCATCTCATCATCTTCTAATAGGTTGCCACCTGGTGGTTTTTGAAAAATACAGTTGACACTGTTCCTTAGATTGAATAAATGCAATGCCTTAGTTTTTTTTTCTTTGTTTGTTTTTCTCTTAGGTATAGAATCTAGATATCTACGATCTTTAAGAAGTATCTGGGGATCATCTTGAACACAAGCATCACTTTGAGAAAATTTACTTTAGATCACGTGAATTCAAAGTTAACAAATTAAATGCATTCCCTTTGAGCAGCCTCCAGATCATTAGAAGAGTTAGTAGCCTTACTATTTAAAGCAACTGTGTATAAAGCACATCAATGCATCATTTGTTCTTATGCCTGTTCATTACCAATGATAAGTTCTTTCTCACATTTTTTAGTTTGATTCAGATAATTAATTTAGAGAATATTGGCATTCCTTGATTTCTCACTTTATAGAAAGAACTAGTTGTAACATAATCATATAAACAGTCACAAATACAGTATAGAAAAAACATATTCCATGTAATAAAGTTTTCACTCAATTAGGAAAAAGATTTATCTCATTCATCTTCCAATTTCCATACAGTTCTAACCAAATGTCTTTCACTTAGTTAGACATTCAATATTACTGTCTAAATTAAAGATCATGATTAAAAATGCTTAAATTCTATCTAATATGCCTTTTCTATCAAAGACAGTGGTTTCCAAGACTTAAAATTATGAAAAGATTTAAAACCAGCAGTCATTGTTTTCTCTTAAGAAGAGCAGTCAAACTCACAATTCTGTTCTAATAAGCAAGCTACTATGTATTATTAACCCCTACTATTTCTTAATTAGAATGTAGTTCAATTTCCCTCATTTATTAAAAATAAGACTGTCTAACAAAAATTTTGAAAAATGTTATAATTTTATAAATAATCTCATTGAATTTTAATTATTATATATTATTTATCTTATACAAATGAATCTTTTTGACATTCAACACCATGTTTTAGAAATGCATCTTTGTACACAAGAGACATAAAAGTTTCCTTGATTTACTCGGGATTATGATAATTTAATGGTCTGTATTATGAATAACTATCAAAACATATGCTACATTTGAACTGCATCGCCTATGATGAAGTCAAGCTTCTGATTCTGACATTCTGTGCCTTTCAGGAGTAGTCATGCCTGTATAAGCAGCCTTAGCTCCTGCTGCTCCCTCAAACCTTATGCACCAGCCCTAGTGAAATAGTTGCAATTCTCCTAATGTGCCATATTTCATAGCTCTGCCTAAACATGAAATTTCCTCTACTGAAAATACACACTCCTTCTTGCCTACGTGAAATGCTCCTGCTTATTTTTTCAGACTCGGCCGAAGTGTCACCTCCTGTTTGAAATATTCCCTGAATTTCATAAATAGATCTGAATACTTATGGCTTTTGTGCACTCTACCACAAATATCTCTTTTACTGTATTCACAGCACTACATTATTGCTTTATCTTTCTGCCTCTTCTACTAGACTGTTATCTCTTCAAAGAAGGATACTGTGACATATTTATCTTCAAATTTCCTGTGTTGAGCATAGTGTCTGACATGTAGAAGGTGTTCAAAATATTTATTGATTGAATACAGAATGAATGAATGAGTCCTCTTTTATGGATTCATCATGTATTTACATCATAATAATACATTTATTGTATATGAGGTAAGCAATAACTGAAAAGTAAACTTTATTATAAAACAAAAAAAAAACCTGTAAAAATAAATCAACTAACTGGTATTTATTTAGCACACACCTATCATTGAAGCCTCTGTTCTTTGTCACTGGAAGTTTCTCTTCTGTCAAAACTTCCAGTGTAGATAATAATGTTTCAGTGATGGACTTAGTGGCCTGAACAAGGTGAGGTTTAGGAGTTAACATTTAGTTGGGTACCTTCAGGAAGCAAAGGCAAGCAAAATTATAAAATGTGTGCAGACCGAGGTTCTAAACCCCATTTGAATACTGGCATCAGTGTAGGTATACTGATGTTAATGATATATACCAATATTATGTATTTTTTATATTCCACTTCTAGGTATTGTGTCCATTCATTCACTTATTCAGCCAACAAATGTTTTTTTGAATACTTAATAACTTTCAAGGACTAGATTCAGGGCTAGAGACATAATGACAACCTAAATGGACATGGTAAGCTGCTATGTCAGATCATGCCTTCCTGGAGCCCATATTCTAAGAGAAAGTAAACCCATAATTACTCAAATAATCACCTAATTACACTGTGTTAATTTTATCTATGAAACAACAAATACATATATCTCATATACATATTTAACTAGGGGACTAATCTGTTTTTGTGATTAAAAGCTTTGTAGGATGTTGGGAGATCAATATTTATTTCTAAGCCAACAAGTGAAGCCACTTACTCCAATTACAGTTGCAAAATGCTACAAGATTTAGTTACTTTTTTCCACAATTTGAAATGTTTGTAATGAAAGAGGAGACAATGCAATCGATGCCACAGAAATAAAAAGAATCATAAGTGACTACCATGGACAATTATATACTGAAAAATTAGATAACTAGGAAAAGATGGAAAAAAATTTAGAAATATAAAAATTATCAAGACTTAATTGGAAAGTCATAGAAATAGTAAATATAAACAGACCAATAACTAGCAAAAAGATTGAATAAGTAACGGAAACTGTCCTCAAAAAGAAAAGTCCAGGATCAGATGCCTTTATTGGTAAATTCTAACAAACATTTAAAGAAGAATTCACAGCAATTCTTCTCAAACTCTTCCAAAGAATTGAAGAGGAGGGAACACTTCCAAACTCATTTATTCAGATCGTTACCTTGGTACTAAAGTTGGGCAAAGCACACAAAAAAGAAAATTACAGTCCAATATTCCTGCTGAACATGGGGCAAAAATCCTCAACAGAATACCAAATCTAATAGCATATTAAAAAATCATACTCCATGACCGAGTGGGATTTATTCCTGGGAGTCAAGGATAGTTACACAAATTAGGCCAGGCACACTGCCTCACAGTGCTAATCCTAGCACTCTGGGAGGCCGAGTCAGGAAGATTGCTTAAGCTCAGGAGTTCAAGACCAGCCCGAGCAAGAGTGAGACCCCATCTCTACTAAAAATAGAAAAATTAGCTGGGTGCTGTGACACACGCCTGTAGTCCTAGCTATTTGGGAGGCTGAGGCAGGAGGATCCCTGGAGCCCAGTAGTTTGAGGTTGCAGTGAGCTATGATGATGCCACTGCACTCTACCCAGGGCAAGAGAGGGAGACTGTCTCAAAAGAAAAAAAAATCAATAAATGTGATATGGTATATTGCATTAAGAGAATGAGGGAAAATAAATCACATATCCTATCAATGGAAGCAAAAAAAATCAATATTCTTTTATTATTAAAAATTCTCAACAAACTATGCATAGAAGAAATTTATCTTAACCATAATAAAGGCTATATATGAAAAGTTCATAACAAACATTATACTCAATGGTAAAAAACTGTAATCTTCTCCTCTAAGATCAGGAACAAGGCAAGGATGCCCACTTTCTCCACTTTTATTCAACATAGAACTGGAAGTCCTAGCCAAAGCAATTAGGCAAGAAACAGAAATAAAAGACATCCAAATAAGAAAGGAAGAAATAAAATTGTCCCCGTTTTCAGATAATATAATCTTATATATAGAAAACCCTAAAGATTCCACAGAACCACAATAAGATATCATCTCATCCCAGGTAACAATGGCTAGTATCAAAAATTAAGACAAAAAATAACAGACGCTGGCAAGGATGTAGACAAAAGGCAACTCTTATACATTGTTGGTGGGAATGTAGATGAGAACAGCCATATGGAAAACAATATGGAGGTTCCTCAAAAAACTAAAAATAGAACTACCAAATGATCCAGCAAGTCTAATGATGAATATATATCCAAAAGAAAGGGAATCAGTGTATCAAAATGATATATGCATTGACATGTTTATTGCAGCACTATCCACAATAGTCAAGATAGGGGATCAACCTGAGTGCCCATCAACAGATGAACGGATAAAGAAAATATGGTATATATACACAAGAGAATATAATTCAGCCACAAAAAAAAGAATAAAATCCTGTCATTTGCAGCAACATGAACAGAACTAAAGAACATTGTTAAATAAAATAAGCCAAAATATTGCACATTATCCCTCATATATGAGACCCAAAAAGGTTTATATCTGAAAGTAGAGAGTAGAATGATGGTTACCAGAGGGAGGGAAGGCTACTGGGAGGTGTCAATAAAGAGAGGTTGATTAATAGGTACAAAAACACAGTTAGCTAGAACAAATAAATCCTAATGATCAATAAGTAGGGCTATTACAGTTATCAATAATTTATTGCATATTTCAAAATAGCTAGAAGATGGATTTGGAATGTTTCCAGCATAAAGAAATGACAAATGCTTGAGGTGATGGGTATCCCAATTACTCTGATTTGACCATTATGTATTATATACATGTATCAAAATATCACATGTATCCCAGAAATATGCACAATTATTGATTAATAAAATTTTTTTTAAAAGAGTCTACAAGAAAACTGTTAGAATTAATAAACGAATCAGTAAAGTTGTACGATACAAAATTAACATACAAAAATGAATTATGTTTCTATATGCTAAAAATGAACTATTATAAAAGGAAATTAAGGAAACAATCTTATTTACAATAGAATGAAAAAGAATAAATACTTCAGAATAAACAAATATTGCATGATTCCACTTACATGACATATCTAAGATAGTTAATCCCCTAGAAACGGAGTAGAATGGTGGTTGCTAGGGACAGGGGGGAAAGGGAAGTGGAAAGTTGCTATCCAACAGGAATAAAATTGCAGTTAGGCACTATGAAAAAGTTCTAGAGTTCTGTATAACATAGAGTTTATAATAAATCCTATATTGCACACTTAAAAATGTGTTAAGAGGAGGAATCTCATGTTAATTTTCTTACTACAATAAAGGGAGAAATACTTATAAATTCTAGTGAAATCATTAAAACTTTATCTGTATAATTTGTAATTAAAATAATACTTTTAAAATTAAAATAAACTTTTTCTTAACTTTCCTGAATAGCACATGATATTATTTTTACCTGTATATTCAAGATGAAATCCCGCAGCAGAAACACTGATGTCTGATTGAAAATTTAGATATAGATTATTAGATGTACTATTCAAAAGATGGGGTATTGTTGTTCCTGAAATGATAATTGAGAAGGCAGGTCAATGACTACATTATAAACATTATTGTAAAGCTAAGTAAGTTAACTACTAATCAGTCAACAAATTACCAGTAAAACTATGTATTAATCAAGGCGTTTTTCAAAATTTTTTAAATAAAAGTATTTCTTCTATAATCCTCTTTCATTTTACTGTTCCTGACTATCTCCAAGGAGACAGACCTTTGAGATGACTTTAGATTGCTCCCTAAAAATAGGTAAGAGCGGCCGGGCGTGGTGGCTCATGCCTGTAATCCTAGCACTCTGGGAGGCCAAAGCGGGAGGATTGCTCAAGGTCAGGAGTTCGAAACCAGCCTGAGCAAGAGCGAGACCCCGTCTCTACTAAAAATACAAAGAAATTAATTGGCCAACTAAAAA